>JAADXK010000701.1:0-17111 GCA_023337805.1 Globisporangium barbulae | reverse complement strand
TGGCGCGACGTTGCCACCACCAGTGGTTCCAGCTGCGAGACCCGGGGCATTACCAATGGTCACAGCAGCGGATGCTGGAGCCACGATCTGCACGGAGATGACAGCGAGGAACGCGAGCAGCGAGCCGATGCGGGCGATGGAAATCATGTTTACTTGCTCAAGTGAGTGTCGGGAGTCTGGAGTTTGTGTGCTTGGGCTGGCAAGTTGGTGAATGATGGGTCTGGGGCTGGAGAGCCGCTGGCGAAGACGAGGATGCTCGATGCGTATGGTGATCACAGCGAAATGCTCCACAGCGCGTGATCATCATTGATGCGCAGCAAGGATAGTCAAAGCATAAGCACGTCGCTCTCAGGCAATCACTTGCCAGCAGCTTTCCGTGAACAGGATGGTTGTCACAGGATGGGATCGCATTCTGTATAGCAGGCTAGGTTTTGACTTTGAAAGAACAGTGAGGCTTTGAACCGATCCAGTGTTCGGTAATCGTATCCTGTTGATTAGGATTTACGATTATTTTCGCGGAAATCAGCTGGTACTGAGCACAAGTTGCTGACTTTCAACTGACTCTTGGGGATGATCTCAACAGACGCGAACGTGAGCGGAGGTGGGCTCGTGGGGACTCGCACGAAGCTGAGATCCATGCAGACATTCAAATAGGAACGATCCCAGCTCAGGCTACACATCTCATGGTGTGCGGCCGGCGGCAATAGGCATTTTTCACGTCGGTACTGAGCATTCAAGCTTTCGGATACACTGGTGCGGCGTAGCCACCACCAGTGGTCCCTGCGCCGAGCCCGGGAGCTTTGTTGATTATCACGGCGGCCGATGTTGGGCCCACGAATTGCACGGAGATGACAAGGAACGCGAGCCTCACGCCCAGCCTCAGGATGGCCTCAATCGCCCGCAGTAAACCGATATGGGCGATTGAGACCATCCTGAGCGACTGTAGTCTTCCGTCCACGGTATGACGCTATTGTCCGACTGTACAAACTTCTGCGCCAATGTACCCACATCAACGTTGGTCGTGCGCTTGAGTAGCTTCTTGGTCACGCCTGGGATCGTCGTTTTGACCGCCGTGAAGCCCTTGATGCCCACCATGACTTTTGTGTCCTTGTGGCTGGCGAATTCGCCACTGGTGCGGTGGGAAATTGGAGAATTGTGAGAGCTGTTGGGGCCACATCACGAAGTGATCCCTGTGTGGAATTGGTGAGAAATAGTTTGCTTGCGATCGATCATTCAGGTTTACAACTAATCACTCGCATGGCAGAGGCGCTGACAATTCAGATGGCTCTGAGCACACGAAGTGGAAGTTGCTCAGTGTCGCCCACGATCTGAAGGGAGCGTGATATCCGCAACTGCGTGTCCCCACAAAGTCATCGAACAGCAGCAACTACGTCGAAGTAGGGATTCCCACACAGTCATCTCGGTGGCCCCGAGATCCTCAGTAGCAACTCTCAGTCTAAGAGCTCTATTCGGAAAGCTTTAGCAGTGTGAGCTCACAACAAATCTCGTCAAAGTGAGAGAAAGGTGGTACTGTTAACCTTAATAGTAGTACACACCGGCCTTGACCATGGCACTGGCGTACTTGGTCTCCTCGCAGCTCTTGGTGGGCTTGCGTACGGCCACGATCGTCGGCGGGGACCACCCGAGTGTCTGCGTGTCGGTCATGGCCATGAGATGCTTCTCTTTCGGGTCGCGCTGCATGCGTGTGTGCTTGACGAGCTTGGCGCGAAAGTCGTTGTTCGAGACGAACTCGCGCGACCGGAGTCCGTCCTTCAGGTACGCGTACTGATTCAACATCTCCTTCTCGTTCGCCTGGGCGCGTGCCTTGAGGACCTCCATGTGGCTCAGAAAGTCCTCAAGTGCGATGCGGTTGTTCTGGAATGACTGGAAGCCCTCGCTTACCAGCGCTCGCGCCGACTCGGGCACGTTGTCGACGCCCTTGGGGCACTTGTAGAGATACTGGAGCATGGTCGGTAGCTGGTCGTAGGATAGAGTGGCGGTGTGTAGCGCGCGCTTGGCCTCGTCGACCTCCTGTTCGCACTCAGAGTAGAGCGTGAAGCCCGGCTTGAACGCCTGCATGAACGCGTGCTGGAGGTCGGTGCGCTCGAAGACGTACAGCGGGGTCTCCTTCGCCAACTCGAAGGGGCTCTGCGAACCGAGGCCCGTGAGTCCGAAGAACGCCATGGAGCTCTGAGGTTGTCGGTGTGAAGATGAGATAGCTGGTGGTGGCTTGAGAGAAGTAGGCTGCTGCTTCTAGAGTGGAAACTCTGTCTGCGAAGAATGCTCCAGAACGAACGAGCTGGCATAAGACGACGAGATCAGAACTGTGAGGTGAATGGCAAGAATAGCTTTGCCTGCGACGAGGCTTGGTAGCCTAGCGTGAGAATGAGCTTTGAGAGTCTACCGAGTTAGTTTGTATATACCACGCACCGCTCTCTAGGATTTACTAGAACGAATACCTCGCAACCTCGTAAAACGAAATATGAGCTCTTTATTTCGTAGACGCTGTAGAATTAAATGTTTAAGGAAGAGTGGTCTCACTCTGGAAGACCACAATATAGCGAGTTCAGTGGGCGTGAGAAATAAGCAGCGGTCTTGGGATCCGGAGCTGCTCCTAATGGCGGCCTCGAGGGTTCGGCTTGCTTCCCCTTTTTCTGTCGTGGCTTCTTGTTACGAATTGAGCGATAGAAGCAGAATGAGCTGGGCTACGTGGACGCTCTGCCGACTCGCATACTCAGGAGGTGCTTGGTCTTGTTCACCGCCATGACGGCACCGACGCTGGCGCGGAACTTGCTGCGGGTGGTCGACAACTTGGCTTCCTTCAGTTTCTTGCCGACAGACGACAGCACGTGGTCGTCGTCGTCCTTGCAGTCACTGAACCACTGGTGCGCCAACACGGTCTGTGTGGTGGTTGACAGACAGACAGAATCAGCTTTTGTGAGCCACTTTCTGGAGAGAGTACATGGTAGCAATGCAGTGGACCACAGTCATTGTGTACCTTGGCGCTCAAGCGCTTCTCTGGGTCGACCACGAGCATCTTGCGAATCAGATCCTTCGCTTGCGACGACACTTCGTCAAAGTATGGCTCGACGAATTCGAATTCGCCGTGAAGAATCTGGAAATTGGTGCAGGGCAGTGGACATCTTGGTTAGCCGATATCAAAGTGGTGATGCTGTTCAAAGTCGAGGCTCTGCTTACCTTGCGCATTTCTTCGACCTGGTTCTCGTCGTAGAATGGAGGGAAGCCGCACAACAAGATATACGTGATGACTCCAAGACTCCAGATGTCACACTTGTTGTCGTACTGAAGGAAAATGCATAAGAGCCACAGGTTAGCAGGGGTTCTACAGCATCATCGATGGCGACATCAACGCGACTTACCGGTTGCTTTCGCACGATCTCTGGCGCGTAGTAGCCTGGGGTGCCGCACATCGTCGACATGTTGGTCTCTGCGGTGACAAGCTTAGCAAACCCAAAGTCGGCGATCTTAATCGCGGCACTCTCAGTCTCATCCGAATAGAGCAAGTTCTCGGGCTTGAGGTCGCGGTGCGTGACGCCCTCGCTGTGACAGTACGCGAGCACCTTCGCGACGACCTTGACGACTTTCTTCGCCTCGGCCTCCGTGTAGTACTCCTTCGCGATAATTCGGTCGAAGAGCTCTCCGCCGACCGCGTACTCCATCACGAGGTAGCACATCTCCGAGTCTTCATCGTAGACATCGAAGAGCTTGATGATGTTGGGGTGGTCGAGCTGATGAGTTAGAGAGAGGCAGACGTGTTTAGCCAGCCAGTCACTCAAGCTAGCATTAAGGGCGCAAGACTCGGCATGTTGCTGCTCACCTCTTTGAGGATGTTGATCTCCTGCACCAAGTTGCTTCGGTCTTTCGGGTTCAGCGCGTTCTTGTTGATGCACTTGACCGCGAACTTCGTGCCGTCGGACTTCCTCGCACATTCCTTGACCACGGAGAAGTTGCCTGAAAACACAAGAATCACATGAGCTCTTTGAGATTTATGGCAGGGGAATGGCACAATCCAGGCGAGCTTACGCACCTTCGCCGATGATGCGACCAATCTTGTACTTCTCGACAAACGCGGCGGGCAATTGGTCCGACATTCTCAACTGTTGCTTGTGTTTGTGGCTGACGTGTGTCTGCTGGCTGAGCTTTTGCTGTGAAGATGGCTGAGGCGCAATTGCGTGATTGCCGTTTTGCTGGACGGACGAAATACAAGCCGCCTCGCTAGCACTTTCTCTGCTGCTTTTGTTTCGCTCGCTGCTTCAAGAATGAATAGAACTAGAGGAAGGGACTAAAGAGTGAGATTGCGTGCTCTGCCTTCTGAGGATAGCCAAACGGTTTAGGAGCATCCAATGAAACTGCTTGCCAAAGATGCGGAAATAAAGCTCGTGGGATGGCTGCTCACAGGTTTCATAAGACCAACGGCTGTGAGAAGCAGGCTGGGCTGGGCTCAAGCCTCATGTCTTCGCCTGAGGTTCGCAGATGCGACCTGGTGCAGAGAGACATCTTGCCAGCTCATCAACAATTTCGCCATGAGCAACAGCAGCGACAACCCAAGCACCTCTGTCTTATCCGAGCTCGGTCTGACATTCATGCTGTCAGCCAGTACAAGGGCAGCCAGCTTCCTGTCCATTAGTTCATATTCGCTTGAACTCTGTCGGCTTTGGATTGTGCAGCATGGGATGATCAATTCTACGTCCTCAAGCTGCCTGTTCGAAGACACCAAGTGAGAACAACGCATGCAAGGAACAGGCTCGGCCTTACTTACATCTGCATGGCATGTTTTCGCGTTATGCCCCTGATCGTATCTCGCCCAAAATACTTGATATATAGGTCTGGCCAGTTTATCTATCAACCTCGCTTGCACAATATCACCACTGCCCTTAAAGCATCGCTGGTGCTGCTTAGTGGCAAGTGCCCGCTTGGCGTTAGCCAGATAGGCGCGCACCTCAGTCGATGGCCTGGAACGTGAGCACGACTGGCTTGTGCACTGTACGCAGGTATCGCGTCGCCGCGTCAAAGCCCAGCTCGCCAACATTCTTCTCACCGATTCGCACCAAAATGTCGCCCACCGCGACTCGTCGGAGACCCGCGCAGGTGCTCTTGCCCGTGCGCTTCGTGATGAGCATCACGGCTCCGAGCTTGGACATTGCTTCACGCACAGTAAGCCCGAAAGGGCCGTCGGTCCACTGGATCTGGTAAAAAGCAGTCTGGTCGATCTTGAAGTAGTCTTCACTGTTGTTGTTGACGTTCGCTGGAGCTGGCGGCGGCGCGTGCTGGTATTCGTTCTGGTTTGAAAAGCTGCCGCGTCGTCCACCATTGAGGCTGTTGCGGTCAGAGCGGTAGCCTAGCATGCCAGGAAGAGCTGCAGCTTGCTGCGCAGGTGGAGACATGTGCTGCTGCTTTGGTGGACTCTGGTTCGAAGCAGCTGGATGTGCAGGATAGGAGTAGTCGCGCAACTCAGCTTTTGAGCCTTTACGTGGCTGCTGCTGCTGAATAGGCTGCTGATAAGCGGGCTGTTGCTGCTGAACAGGCTTTTGGTAAACGGGCTGTTGTTGCTGCATGACTTGTTGCGGAGGTGGTGACGATTGCTGCGGCTGCTCGTTCGAGATGCGCAATGACGCCATGGAAAGCTTTCGCACTTCATCCACTTCATCCACACCTTGCTTGCGTCGTCGGAATCGAAGCACGGCCGGCTTGGGCATGTTCATAATGTAGTTCATCGTCTCAGCAAAGCCCATGACCTGCGCGGACCGGTCGTTCACCATCACGATCTCATCATTCGACTGCACGAGGCCCAGCTGGCGCGACGTACCCTTGCCCGTGAACGAGCGCACGAACGGGAGTCCCGTGCGCGCTTCGCCGACCACGAGTCCGAGCGGACCATACTCCCACAGAAAGTCGTACTCGTCGTCTTGCAGCTCGGGGATCTCGACGTTCAGGTTCTCTCGGAGCGGCTTGCGGAAGCGCAGCAGGATCGGCTTGGGCATGTCTCGGATGATCTTGATGATCGCGTTCATCGAGTACTCGCACGTAGCGATGTCGTTCGCGTAGATGAGCTCGTCGCCGACCTCGACGTCTTTCAGGAGCGATGGACTTTCGACCTTCTCAGCGTTAATGCGCTTGACGATCGGGATCTTGCTCTTCAGATCCGGCGTCAGCACGATCCCCAACGGACCAGACTCCCACAGGTAATCGTACTCATTCGGCGCAAGGTCCGGGATGTTCTTGCCCGAGCCACCAAACGGTGAGAGCTGCAGCGTCAGCCGCACGGGCTTTTGCACGGAGCGCAAGTACTTGGTCGCGTTCTCCGCACCGAGGTGGTACACGCGCTCGTCGCCGATCGCCACGAGCATGTCGCCGGGGAGCACTTCGTGGAGCCCCGCGGCCTCAAGAGCCACGTTCGGCGCCGTGCGCTTCGCAAGCAGCAGCACCGTGCCGCGGTCCGAGTTAACGGGCGTGACCGTGAAGCCGAACGTGGCGCCGTCGCGCCACTCGACCGTGTACATTTTGCGCTCGTCGAGCACGATCGCCGGGCCGGTCTTGCTGGTGTCATTGGAGCTGCGGCCCGTGCCCACAGGTGTCACCGGTGACTCACGCGGCGAGCTCGTTCGACTCGTGATCGTGTCGCGGAACTCGAGCGTGCTCATGCTTGCTGGCTTACCACGTGTGTGGAGAGAGATAGGAAGAGAGTGCGGTTGTGTACCCAAGCGTGGGTCGGAATCTGTATCCACATGAGCGCATATCCATCCAGTCACACGCGGCGATACAGTTAGCCACACGGAGACCACTACGGCATGAGCACAGACAGACACGCACGTACGTACCGCCGCGTGTGCTGAGAGCGAGTCGGAGCGAGCGGGTTCTTGAATGAAATGCGGGCGGGCGAGTGGGCGAAAAGGCAACGCAGTTGGCGGCTGGGGCATACAAACTTCCATAGAAAAATCGAAGTGTGTGTGACGGTTCCACCCCGTTGCTTTGGAAGTCAGCGCGAGTGCACTCGGCTGGCAGAGGCAGCTTTGCCTTCGGTAATAGGAATATTTGTCTTTTAGTATACAAGATGCTATGTAAAATACTATTTTGGTAATGATGTGGGCTTACATGGTATTGAGAAGTACTATCACATTAAATAAAGGTTTGAATAGTGCAGCGTAAACAGTTTCTTTTGGTCCTCACTAAAAATTCCCAAAAGCTGAGAAACCTGTTATATTCTATATATCTGAATAATGAATACAACTGTTTTAATATTACTACGTCACCAGCGCAAAGAAGCGCACCTATTAAATCATAAACTGTGAAACTTCATGAAATTTGCTTAGTGCGGATGTGCCGCTTGCAGTAACACACAGGACGAGGCTTCATAAGCAACTGCATCAACTCCATAGGGAGGTGTGCCGCCGTCACGAACAGCGCAAATCATGCCAAGCAGATTCATGATAATTGGCAACAAAACTGAGTCGCATATGTGTGAATCTGCTGGTGCGATTGTGTGCGCGTCTGCACCAGATCAATCACCAATGGCGACAAACCAGCAGCATATGGAAAGATGTTGCGGCCTCACGTTCCGTTTGACTGGCCTATCTCTTGCGCACATATGTTATTGCGGACATAGTATCTATCCTATGCAATCAAATACGCAGTCGATTCGATAGGCTCCACACGCTTTCCATAAATGTCGCGCGAAGGTTGCGCCAGTGCGACGTGCTGCACCATTTTGGTTTCTCCAAGCAAGAGGAAGCAACCAAGCCGAGGAGTAATTCGTCACCTTGAGAGAAATGGAACGAGAAGAGCCGACGTTCACGCTGCTGCTGCCGACGCTCGTGGTGATGCTCGCGGTGGTGCTATCGTTGGAGATCCTGCAGCGCCTGCTACTCGCGCGCTGCGTGGCCGTGGTGCTCATGGCCGTCGTCTGGAGCGCCTTCCTGGCGCGCGAGCTGCAGGTCAAGGCGATGCTCGCGGCCATCATCTACCACGGCGCGTCCGAGCTCGTGCACGAGTGGAGACTCAACTTCCCAAGCTTCGCGCGCAAGGGCAAGGACCGCAAGGTCATCCTCTGGCTGCTCTTCCTCGTGCGCGTGTTCATCTGGGGCGCGACATTTGCGACCGCGACGAGCGTCGTGGACTTTGACGCAGCCAAGATGACGGCGATGACTGGCAGCGGCAGCTTTTCGTTGATCACGCGATTGAAGGACGCGCTCATGCGCTCAGCGACGACGATCGTCGCGCTCGTGGTGTACTGCGAGCTGATTGAGGTGCTGGTGCTGTTGTATTTTGCGGACCAGGAGGTGCCGTACCAGTGGCGCAAACGCGTGTTGCTGTGGACTTTATCGTGCTGCATCGGTGCCTGCGAGGCCTCCGGTATCCTGACACTCGTCGCGCGCACACTGCTCGTCAAGATGTCGCCGCTGGAGCTTTTTGGCGTGCTCATCGTCGCGATGTGGCTCTCGATCCAGCTGCCGTGGCATCGCGTGCCCGAGTTCCTCGACATGGTGATCACAGATAAGCAGCTTACAAGTCACAAGCAGAAGCGCCCGAGCATGCTCTTCCATGGACACAGCGACGTCGAGGTCGTGACAGAAGTACATCAAGCAGATGGGTATTACGACCGCGATCCCGACCAGCAAGTCTATTGAGAGCAAGGAAAGAAGTCGAAGCCCCCACAAAGTCACCTTCTAGCCAGCCAGTTTTTTATCAACATCCTGGGCACCAGCATGAACAGTATCAGTAGTAGCAGTAGTAGTATTTATTCTATCGATCTAACGGGTCTTCCAGCTCCCCACAGCAGCACAGCAACAAGAGTGAGAATGAGAACAAGAGAGCAAGATGAACATTTCCCCAAGCTGCTGTCATGTTCAGATACAATGGTTCTCCTATCCAGTGACAGATTCTAGTCTAGCAGTCTCTGATTCACGACCCAGCGACGTTCCTGGTCGAAAGCAGTGGCGGCAGCTTGACTTTGTCGAGACCCGTGGCTTGACGATCACCAGAATCGCGGCCTGGATGCGTCGGCGCCGTCGAGATGCGTCGCAAGCGCACGGGAGAGATGGAGATGCCAGTCGAGGCAGGCGCTTTGCTACTGCTGCTGCTCAGGCGCGGCAATTGGCTCAGTGGTCCAACCGAGACACCGCGCAAGATCCCGAGCTTCTCGAGAGTGGGTGGCGAGTTGAATGGCGAGTGCTTGTCGCTCTCGTGCTGGTTGGTCGGGCTCTTGGCAAGCTCCAGCGGCTTTAGCCTACAAAGATCAGGTGAAGTGAGGTATGTCCGTCATTTATCATCATTGTAGTTCTGGTACCGAGACGCAACTGAGTGTGGGAAGAACTCACCTTGGGATCCGCGATGGCTTCAGAGCACCACCAGTCGGGATCGGATTGCTGGGAACAGCACCGCCATGTGTGTGGAGAGACTTTTTTCGTCTCCCTTTGGCAGGTTCTGTCGCTGCTGATTGTGGGAAATTGTTGAGTGAGGAAGAAGAAGACGCGTCAGTGCTTCGCTCGCGCTCGTCGTTGTCTGCATCTCTCGGCTTCTTCGAGTGCTGGTCTCTCCTCGAAGGACACGGCGACGTCACATCTGTGTCACCCCCATCATCGTCGTGCTCGTGCGGCTCTAGGTTAACGTCTGCGTCAACTTTCTGCTGAAGTTGTGGGCCGTACTTGGACTGCTGGAGCTTTTGCAGACTTTGTCTAGCAGACGACGAGGCCGACACTTTCCGCTGCGAGCTACTACTGCTATTGGACAACAAGTCACCGCTGGCGGACAATTTTCGCCGTGACGACTCGTCGTTGCTCAAGAACGAGTGCGCCAGCAGCTGCGTCGTCGTCGGCCGGTCGTCCGGGTTCCGCTGCAGACACCACTTGAGGAACGACACCGCCTAACAACCATTTTGCATAGATACGTGAGCATTTCAAGGCTTGCTCAAAAATGAGAGCAACTTCAGAATCCGTCAAGCGAACCTACCTCATCGGAGGCGTCAGCGGGGATCGTTGGCGTGTTGTTGCTTGACACGATCTGGTACATGGCCGTGAGCGGGTTGCTGTACTGCTGCCAGGGCGAGTGGCCCGTGAGCATCTCGAGGATCGCGCAGCCGAGGCTCCAGATATCAGCTTTCAACCACCCGTCCTCGCTCGTCTGCGCTTCGCGGATCACCTCGGGCGCCATCCAGTGCGGCGTCCCCTTGATGCCTCCGACCAGCGAGACACTGCCGATCTCCTTGAACGCGCCAAAGTCGCCCAGTTTGATGCGTTTCTGCGTCGCGCTCAGGAAAATGTTGGCGCATTTGATGTCGCGATGTGCGATCCTGTTCGTGTGGAGGTACTGGAGCACCTGGCAGAGCTGGCGCGTGAACTTCTTGACCTTGGGCATGGGCAGCGGGCCTTCTTTCCGCAACTTGCTGCTCAATGACCCGCCGGCGACGTGCTCCATGTAGATGATGAGCTTCCGGTTCTGCTTCTCCGTGGCCTTGTGGTAGTGCACGAGGTACCGATGCTCGAGGCGCTTCATCGTGCGCACCTCGCGCTTGATGGCCTCGATCTCGGCGATCGAGAGGTCCTGGATCAAGATGATCTTGGCAGCGATCTCGCGGCCGGTGCCCACTTCTTCGCAGCGGTACACAGAGCCCTGAGCTCTATAGGAGACAGTGGCATAGTGAAAGGCCACAAGATTGTCAGAGTAGCGTGCGGATATTGGCGACTAGGCTAGAAAAAGACGTACCCCTGTCCGATTTTCTCCTTGCGGACCCATCTCCGACTGCTGCTCTTGGAGCTACTTGAGCTGCTGCTGCTGGGCGTGGGCGACGAGCTGTTGGACGATGAAAAGCTGCTCTCGGAGAGCGAGCAAGAGGAGGAAGAAGGTGACGATGGGAGTGCGAGCAGCCGCTGGTGACTTCGTGCTGAGGTGGAGTTCCGAGTGAAGGTCGAAGTCGAATTGCTGCGTGTGCTGGAGTCACTGTGAATCTGAACATAATCGTTGATGTCGTTTTGCTGAGGTGCGTTGGTGCTGGGAACTTTGACTCGAGAGCTCTTTCTGATTCGCCCAGGCGCTGCTGCTGATGGTGGTAGAGTTGACGAGGGTGAAGCTGGTGATTCTCGTTCCTTCATTGGGCTTGGACTGTGAATTTTCCTGTTGACAACGCGAAGCGAGCCGACTGCCAGGGAGGAGATGGAAATGAATGGCAGCACCGAGCACGGAGATCTTCAGCGCCTTGATCTACAGACCGTGATGCGCGCTGGCGAATGTGCAAGTGGCCATCGGTTATCGCCTTCGAGCAGGAAGGAAGGAAGGGTGGCGATGGTGCTACATTTTCGAAGCGGCCACACTGAACCTCTCGCCTCAGACTCCAAATAAAGAGTGCAGAACGCAGGGCTCTGAACTGAACTCATGCACCAAATATACGCATTTAGAAATAACAGCACGGCCCAGCCTCATAAAGCAAAGCCATAGAGCCACAGAGCACATGTCCACGCCCGTCACGAACATGTCCATGCCATTGAGCCGGGATGCCCATGCTCTGTTGATCAAATGATGTTGGCTGGATGATCCAACCTCCTGTTTGAATAAATTATATCCACCCCACAGGGAGGGTTCTATTAGGCTTGGCGGGTTTTGCTGGCAAACACCTTGAAAAAGTATACTGTACTTTTTCAAGTTGTGCCAACCATTCCACTTCACTTGGTGCGGGTTTTTTGGGTAAAAATGCAAACTTAATCGAGAGACGAGCGAGTTGTTTGCCAACCATCCTCGCTTACATACGCAGGAGCGCCACTGGCACAGACGCCCCAAAGAAAGCCATCGCACATTTCCAGCACGAGCCATGGCCAAGGTGCGGCGCGCGCCTTCTCTCTCGTTGTCTCTGTCTCTGAGGCTGCACGCGCGCGTCACGTACATGACGATGCGTGTGCACGTGCATGCATTACCTGTTAATGTAGATGATGTCTAATTTACTTGTACGATGGCTTTCTGCGCGCAGGGAAAAGCTAAGAACGTGGTGATCAAGATGCTGAGTGCCGCCGGCACCGGGTAAGATCACTAGCCTGTGCCACTGCACTGAGAGTAGCGAGTGCACGAATAGCGACTAACGATATGTGTATGTGTACATGTGTGGTGTTGCCATCTTCAGTTTCTTCTACACGACGACGAAGAACCCGCGCACTGTGACCAGAAAGCTTTCGCTCCGCAAGGTAACTACACCAGTGTGCTTAATGGCATGCGTTCGTGTGGAGTATCGTAATAGGCGCTTATGCACTCTGTCTTTGCGGTGTTCTTACGCAGTACGACCCGGTTGTGCGCCAGCACGTGATTTTCAACGAGGCCAAGATCAAGAAGGGCTAAGCTAAACGCAAAGCCATGCGTTGCGATTCACGATATACACAATAGTAGAGAGCGTTAATACATCAGCGTGCGCTTTCTTTACGGGATGAGAACACACAGACGCACACACGAACCGTCGAAGGTGAAGGTGGTGTTGAGTCATTCATTTGTATGATTGCTTAGGAGATCTCTAGCGCAGATCATTACGTTGGCTACACGAGTCGTCGTCCTTTGATCACGAACGCATTCTCGTTCTCACTCGCCAGCACCACGACCTCGGCGACAGCACCACTGGTAGCGGTCTCGCGGCGACTCGTAATTGGCGCCACCGCAGCCGTAGGTGACGGGAGCTTGCGCTCCGGGTCTTCGGGGATCTCCAGCTCCGTTGGGTCAATTGGCAGCGGCTCCTCCTGGAAGAACTCGTGCTTGAGCGCCTCGTCGACCGAGATGCGCTTCTCCGGGTCCAGCTGCAGCAATTGGCTCAGCAGATCAACACCGGCGCTCGAGAGCTCTTCAGGGAACTGATCCTTCAGCGGCAATGGGTTGGTGTCCTTGAAGCGCAGGAAGAACGGCAGCTTGGACGCCTTCTCCCAGCCATTCTCGCTCGGCGACCCGAGTGCTTTAAAGATCAGGCTCAGCTGGTCAATGTCCGATGCGCCATCGAAGAACGGCTCGCGCAGCAGCATCTCGGCAAAGATGCAGCCGATGGACCACACGTCCACCTCAACGCCGTACTCATCCTCGCCAAAGAAGAGCTCGGGCGCGCGATACGCACGCGTCACGACCTGAATCGAGCGCTTCTTGGCTGTAGTTTTGCTATTACCATCGTTATCACCATCTGACTTGCTCGGCAGATCGATCATTGTCGCCATGCCAAAGTCCGTGATCTTGGCCGTGTGCTGCGTCTTGGAGAGCAGCAGGTTGTTCGGCTTGAGGTCGCGGTGCAGAATCCCGCGCGCATGCAGCTCCTGCACGCCCGTGAGCAGCATGCGCAGATACGTCTTCACGTGCGCGATGCTCAGAAGCGGGATCTCGTCCTTCGCCTTGATGATCGCCTCGAGGTCGCTCTCCATGTACTCCAGGATCAGGTACAGCTTGTCGTTGCGTTCCACCGAGTCGCGGATCTATATATCATCCAACCATCAAAATGACAATGTTAGACAGCTGCAATAGTATTCATACATCGTCATAGACACTGCCTACCTGTACGACGTGCATGGCGTCGCGACAGCGCTCGAGGAACGCGGCCTCGCGTCTGCCGGCGTCCACTCGCCCGAGCACCTTCTTGATCGCGACGCGCTCGCGGTCGTCTGTCGTTGTCGCCGTTGCTGTGCCGTCCGAATCACGAGAGGAGCAGCTGCTGCGCACGCCGGCGTAGACGGTGCCATACGTGCCACGGCCGATCTCCTGGTGCTTCTCGTATGCGCCAATAAGCTTGGGCGGCGGCGGCGGCGCGCGCGCTCCGACGGCATCCATCTTGCGCTTCATTCTGCTGATTGATGGCTCGTGAAAAACATTGCAACCCTTTTGCGGATTTGTCTCGGATGCGATCGGATTTAGCTGAAAAATAGCAGCATTGTAGCAATTTGTAGTGATTTAGACGCGGAAATATTGGGCGTAGAAAAAGGGACATTGTGTCCCTTCCATGCTTCTTGTCTTCCTTTACAAACCTTTTTTAGTTGAAAACCCTCATACAATGTTCATAATTGAGCCAAGACTCAAATTTACCCTTTTATCCTTTCAATAAGAATAAGATAGCTACTATATCAGGCGACTTCATGGAAAGCGCGCTGCGTCGCGACGAGGCTTTGCCAAACGTCCACTCGCCTGCTTCTCTGAATGATGCCTTCGCGCAATCCACCAGCTCAGCCAAGCGTCCGTTGCGTAACACCACGGGATGTTTTTGTATGAGGAGAGGAGCAGGCGGTTGGCCGCCAGATCTCTCTTCCAACAACGAAGCGAGTGAATGCGTGTGTTTGTTTGTGTGCGTGCGTGCAGTCAGCTGGTGTGGCGTGGTGAAGGAGCGCGTCGTTGTAATGAATAATGGGAAGAAAGACAGGGAGGGAGGGGCAAAATAGAAAGGTGCGTCGTGTGTGCGCGAGCCATCACCAGACGACAGACAAGAGAGAGCGCGCACGCGCGCGCGTCCCTTCCGGTCACTTCCCCCCACTCACGTAAGAGAAGAGCGAGTTGGACGCACGCACGGCAGACGACACACGACCACAGCGGCTTCTACCTTCACAAGTGTTGGTGATCACCACTTCGGAATCCACGCACCATCAACGACAACAGCAGGGCGACAGCAAACAAGCACAAGATGGGCAAGAGCGTGCGCTGGTCGACGGTGACGGTGTACGAGTTTGGCGTGGCGATCGGCGGCAGCGCGGTGCCCAAGCGCGGCGGCCCGGCGATCGGGCTCGCGAAGAAGCCCGAGTTCGTCTGGAGCACGAGCGTGGAGGAGGTGGACGTGAGCGACGCGGAGAGCAGTGATGCGAGCGCGGATGACGACGAGCAGAAGGCGGCGACTGTGTCATACGATGATGCTGCGAGTGGCAACGACCGCAGCCGACGCCTCGCGCGCAGACGGCGTGTACGGCGCGTACGGCGCGTACGGTGGCTCAAGCCGCTCGAGCGCGTGACGATGCTCGAGCAGGCCGGCTGTAGCGAGCGCCGCATCTACCGCACGATGATGGAGAGCTCGGAGATCGCGATGTCGAGGCGGCTGTGCATATCTGTGCAGCGCAGCATTGCCGTGTGAGCGAATAACGAGAGAAAAGGACCATTGTGACGTGTGGAAGGCAAGCAAGCGAGCGATCTCGAGCCGTGGCTTCGTCTCAAGCTCTGCGTTTCCAAGCGAAACTCAAGGTAAGCGTTGCCGTGGATGAAGTGAGATCGTGTGTGAGTCCGAACCTGCGCGGCGTCTTAAGGTCTCATAGCGCACGGGGATGGAGCGTTGGATGTCAGGAGATCGATCATATTAAGCGAACCAGAGGGAGAATGGAGTGCAAGTTGGAGTAGACGGCGAAGAAGAAGGAAGGAGGAAGGGCTCTGAGAGAGAGAGACGTGTACCAGTAGCAGTGAGAGCGTGTAATAACTTATATAGATGAATCGCGTGCAAACACTACTTCATTTTATATGCCAGCATGCGTGGAATTCGTCGGTGAGCGCTGTGCTATGAACTCAATCAACTACGTCTCTCTCATCAAGAGCACGCTTCGGACTTTCACAGATCGGCCTGCATGCGCGTGTGTCGACATGACAAAAGGACATGAACGAGTCGGATGCAGAGGTGAAGAAATCAGGATCGACTCTGTTGTCCTCCTTACTGTTCATAAATTACGCTCTACGACTTCCTAGAATTACATGGACATCTTGGTTTGGCTCGGCTCGACTTGCAAATGTGGCGCCGTTGTCGGAATGGAAGACTGATGGCGCTCGCTCGTTTTGGTCCTGAACACGCCGTCACGTTCATGGCTTGCTTGGTAGCTTCGCGATCGCTTTGTGTGCTCAACTCTGCGCGAACTCGCGAGCAATCAATGTATACAATGGCTCGCTGCTTGACTTCATTCAGCAGCTACTACTGCGCCCGTCTAGGCGATGCCCCGCCGTCGGTCGGCAGGCGCAGACAGAGCCGCCGCGACATAGCGATCTGCGACGACTCCATGAGCATGCGGTAGATGCGCTTCTCGCTGTAGCCGGCCTTCTCGAGCATGCTCACGCGCTCGAGCGGCTTGAGCCACCGTACGCGGCGCGGGCGATACCGCTTCGCCGGACTGCTCGTACAACTCGCTGACGCTGTCACGGGCATTCGCTCGTCACTGTCGCTCTCATGCTCCACCTCACGCAGCGGCGCGCCGTGCACGGCGTCGACGGTTGTGCGCCAGACGCACTCGGGCGTCCCACTCGCGAGTCCGATGGCCGGCCCTCCACGCTTGGGCACCGCGCTGCCGCCGATGCCGACGCCGAACTCGTACACCGTGATCGTGGACCAGCGCACCGATTTGTTCATTCTCACTTGCTTGTGTGTTGTGTTGTTGCTTGTCTTGCGTCGAATACGCCAGTGTCGTGTCGCGCGCGTGTCTGCTAGTGCTTGTGACTGGTGGTCACCTTTCCTCACTCACTCGAGGCCTTCCTTTCCGCACGCCAGCGCAAGCACAAGCACAAGAAAGAGAGAGCGCGAGCGAGCCATTCACAGAAGAAGGCGGAGGAGCCGTTCTTTTCCCGCTTCCCTCACTCGCTCCCATCAACTGGCCCGCAAACCCACATGTGTCCGCTAGGGGTCCGCTCAGAAAACAGGCCGTTCACGCACAAGGCGTTCGCATTGATTTCAGTCACACGCAAGCAAGCGCCAAGGCAAGCGAAAAGCGATTGTGCTACGAAATGTCACGAAAGTGATCGAGTTTCGACACGTCCGCTCGACCGTCCGCTTACCCTTTTCATCGTACGCTTACCCTTATCATCGTCCGATAATATTACTTTACAAAAATGTAGGAGAGCTGATCTGAAAACAGAAAAATGAGCGCAGCAGTACTGTAGCTCACAATAGACGATCCACTACCGATGGTCTATTTTCCGTCGATTAAGAGAAAAGAGACGAAAGGTATAGTGGAGCCAAGTGAGCTGTCTATTATGATTGTGAATGTGCGGGTTAGATATACAGTCTTCCCTTGTCTAAGAAATACCTTTCTGAAGCCATTTACTCGAAAAATAAATACTTCCCAAGAAAGAAACGATATAAGGTTTCAGGACATCGGATGAAAAATGAAATTCACAATTGTGGTCACAAAGCAGAGTGA
>JAADXK010000700.1:0-17132 GCA_023337805.1 Globisporangium barbulae | reverse complement strand
AGAGGCTATTGCTGGTACTCCAGAGATGGTGGACCTGGGGAGAGCGTGTCTGGCGCTGGACGCCACGGCGCGTCCCACGGCCTCCGAGGCGCTCTACAGGCTCCACGTGCTGCTGAGAGCCCGCAGCGGCACCGATAGCGGGTTCGTTTAGTCGTAGTATCAAGGTCCAGTCGATCGAGATGACTGACTGCATAGGCTGTATGCGTGTGTGGTAATAGCTCTGTGCTGTAGGGTGGTGTTCACAATGGAACCAATGTCAACCACACGTCGTGGTCTGGTTTCAAAATGTGTGCAGCCATGAGCGGAGCCTTTTATTGGCTGTCTGTTCGACAGCCTCACACTGCAACCTATTGCAGACAACGAGACATCCATAGAACGACTCCAGGCACCGGACCAGAGGCCAAAAGACTGAAGGTCACCAGAGGTCTTCTTGAAAAAGTATCTCATTGATTGATTCATAATTACACTTTATACAACTCACAAATCTACTCACAACGCACGCAGCCTTTCATAGTCTCTATTTCATGGCCTTGAGCGCGCGGTGGAGCTTACACATGGCTTCGGCGGCCGTCGGGCGCTCGTACGGGTCGAGTGAGATGCACGCATTGCCGAGCTCCACGAGCGCCTGGGGTGCATTCTCCGAGAACTGCACCTTCAGTCTCCCGAGCGACACGAGCTGCAGCACTGGCAAGCGTCGTCCCGAGTCAGACGCCTTCACCTGGGAGTACGGCAGCGCGTGCGTGTCCAACTCACTAAGGACGATGCCGAAGGAGAACATGTCGGCCTTCTGGTCGTAGCGCTCGCCCATCATCACCTCGGGCGCCATCCAGAGCGACGTGCCCACACCAGCGGTCATCGTACCGTCGCCTCGCTCCCTCGAAACACCAAAGTCCGTGAGCTTGGCATTCAGCTTACCGTCGAGTAGAATGTTCTTGGACTTGAGGTCGCGATGGAGCACGATCGGATGCAGCGAGTGCAGATACGTCATCGCGTGGGCGATGTGGAGCGCAATGCGCACCTTGTCAGTGTCAAAACCATAAGGGCGCTTCTCGACTGTGTCGAACTTCTCAAGTAAAGCCCTCAGATCTCCGCCCTCCATGTACTCGGAGATGACACATAGATCGGTCAGCGAGTCCCAGGCCACGCCCACGAAGGTCACTATCTGCGCGTGCTCGAGGAACGCCATGAGCTTCACTTCCGATAGAAACGCGTTGATCTGCTTGAGGTTCTTGCGCTTCTCAGGCAACAGCGACTTGATCGCCACCTGCTGGCCGTTGTACGTGCCACGGTAGACTTCGCCGAACCCGCCACGCGAGATCAGAGCCTCGACTTTGATCTTCTCGCGTGGGATGCGCGCCGCGATGATCGCCTCGTCGTCCCAGTAACCGCTGCTGGAGCTCAGCGACGACGTCGAGAGGCTCATCATCATCTGCCCCGTCGTCAAGAGCGCCACCGAGTCGGCTACACCAAACTCTGGAGCGAGAGGAGGGATCTCGCCCACGACGTCCGGCTCGCCCGTATCTCCACTGCTGGAATAGTGGACGCCCGAGCCATCTGTTGAGGGCGTGAGCAGGTTTGCGTTAAGCTTGCCACCTGGGCTATCACGACGACCAACAGCTCCGCTTCGGTCTGCTGCAAATTGGTTCTTCGCCTTCTGCTTGCGGTGGTGCGAGCGTAGCCACACGAGCAGCGCGGTGACGAGTCCGCCACCGCAGACGCTGCCGAGCACGAGCGCGACGATTGCCACGGTGCTAAGCGAGTTGAGGTTGTCGTTGACTCGTTCGTTGTCTCTGCTGCTGGCGCCGATGTAACTGCCCGAGCTGCCCGTCGAGTTGCTCACGAGCGTGTCGTTCGTGATGGTGTAATAGCTGCTGCTGCTACTCGAGTTGTTAACGTTCGCCAAGCAGTAGTTCTCCATCGGCAGGATGTAGTCGCTCTCGAGATGCGTCGTGTTGAAGAGCAGGCAGTCGCCAAGCTGCTGCGCCTTGAGCGTCGTCACGAGGGTCGTACAGTTCGCGTTGAAGCACGCCCATTGAAAGTTGGTGGCGTTGTTTACGGAAAAGAGCGGCGCCTCATCGCACGTCGTGTCCATCGCGAACTCCTCGAGCAAGTCCTTGTTGCACTGTTGATCGCTCATATCGACCGCCCCGCTGTCACTGTTGGTACTGCTGTTGCTGCTACTGTCCTCGCCACTGCGAGCGCCGACCGCCGTGAGCCCATTGCTGACTGCGAGAGCTGCGAATGCAACGAGTAGTAGCGCATTGCGGCCAGTCATACTGCTCGCTGCTTTGCGACGTATGGACTCGTAGCTGTCACTGCTGCTGCTGCTGCTGCTTGCTGACTCCTCGGACTGCGACTGTGGGCGTGGCAGCGGCGGTCGGTCGCATGAGAGAATGGGGGCGTCGTTCAGTGCGGCAGCTCGCGCACACGTACTTGATCTTCTCCCATCTCTACACGCGGCCAGGCGAAATGGTGACAAGTCTCCCCAGCTGGCGTGCTGACTATCCGAGTTGGTCATCCGAGCAGTGTGTCACGATTTGACACGCATCAAAAATACATCCTAATTTAAGGATGGTACGTGCCCTAAGTGAGCTAATACAGGTACACGACAGCGACAATATCCTAAATCGCATCTGATATAGGACTTTTCGACTTGATAGGATCTTAAAATCGGCAAGGAGGGAACAATGTACAACCAGCACAACGGATCGATTCCGAGTGCATACTTTCGACAGCTTGTGTGGCTCAAACAAGAAGAGTCCATCGAAAAATGATCTGTCGTCCACACGACGGACGCGAGCTCCGACTCGATTACGAACTGCTGCTACACTAGCCGTCATCACTGCGACCCTCAGCACGCGCTGCTTCTTGTAACCTCAGTGTTGCGTAACAGAAGAGATCGCCGCGTGTTTGATCGATTCGCTCGATCGGATCCCAACTCGGTATTCGCTCGGTGTTTACGAGAGACTTGAGTGAGCAGGGGGCTTTAGAAATTCTTCGTATGTACTGTGCTCAACGAATGCAACAGCATCGAGCAGCTACTATCATGAGCGGCAGGAGCTCAAAACGCATCGGTCGGTGAGCTGCACATCAGCCATAATGGGAGCAAGGCGGCGCATCTGATCTGGGATGGCGGTTCGAGGGCTTCACCCTCCAGCCCAATGTGGTCTTGAAGCGCACGAGGTCAACGAGTACATCTGAACCTAGATCAGTCGATATGAACGTGCCTACAATCGCTTTCTACGAGTCTGCAGAGTGTCAATTGCGTTTGGGGAACATCGTTGCATTACTACCTCGGCTCTATTGTATGCTTATGGAGGAACAGCTTTTTCGGATCGCGTTCAGCAGCTCTTCGTCCGAGAGCACCTCGATTGTCCTCAGCAGCAGCTCACTTCGCCCTGCACATGGGCTGGAAGACTGAAGATCCACTAAGCTCGCGTACTTTTCACCTGAAAAGTCGTTATCAAGGAGCACCAGGATGCACTGCTCCAAGCGCCGGTTCTCTCGCGCTCCAAGTGCGCGATCTGCGCTCGCAGCTCGTCGACGCGAAGGTGCTGTCGCTCGCGGAACTTAGCCGTTGTCATGGGAGTTCATCTCAATCTCATTCCTTTTGACGGTGTCCAACCATTTTACAAAAAGACAAGTTCCTGGATAAATTGATATAGTAGTTACTTGGTCTCTGCGATCTTTATCAGTGCTTGCAGTACATCGCTCAGAGTAGGTTGCGCTTCAAGGTTAACAGCCACGCACTGTGTGACGAGGTCTCGAAGCTTTTGTGAGCACTTCGGCTCAGAGTCGACTGGTTCAGCGTCCTCGCTCTTGTGTTTCTCAGTGTTGTGGAGTCTCAATTGGTGGTGTTGCTGGGCGTCGCTGAGCGCAATGAGCTCCTTGAACAGCACGCCGAGCGCATAAATATCACTCTCCACGGTCGCTCCCTGCGTTTCATCACCACTTGGCGCCTGACGAGCCGCGCCGATGCCAATGAGCTTTGGCTCGAAATGACTGGTCAGCAGCACGTTCTCAGCACTTAGGTTGCCGTGCACGACCGGCTCCGGGCGCATGTGCAGGTACTGCAGTGCCTTGGTGACGCCGACCATGATGCGCTGCATCTGGTCCCAGGTCAACGATTGAGCTGCCATGGCGTCCCGCAGGCCGCCCTTGCGCGCGTACTCGGTAATGACGCAGAGCGAGTTGGGCGAGTCCCACGCGACGCCGTAGAAGTGTACGATGTTGCGGTGCCGCAGCGACGCGAGCAGCTCAATCTCGGCGCTGATCTCAGGCGTGTACCCAGTTCTCTGGCTCTGGCTCGGCTCTGATCTCAAGACAGTCTGCTTCTTGACCGCGACGCGCATGCTGTGATACTTGGCCGTCCAGATCTCGGTCAACGTGACCGCGTCCTGGCGCTGCGTGATGAGCTTCTTAAACACGAGCTGGTCCATGCGCAGGCGCTTGCCCGTCACCGCTCGATGGGACACAAAGGCGTTGTGCCAGTCGACGCTGCCGGAGCTCGTGGACTCGAGGTCCGACTCAAGAATCGCGTGCACGGGCGTGAGCGCAACGGCGCTCGCTTCGAGCACCTCGTCCTGGGATCTGTCAAGGAAAGCTTGCGGATCCGCGCTCGTCATCTTGGCTTCTGCTTTTCGCAGCTTGCGCTTCTTGAAGCGCGACGTGCCCTTGCAGCCCAGCGTGATCAATAGAGTGAGCCCGGCGATGATGGCCACGACGATGAGCACCGTGTAGGTCGTGCTGAAGCCTGGACGATCGGCTCGCGCGTGCTCGAGCCAGACGGTTACGAGTTTTCCAGGCGCTGGCTCGGCCCAGGTTGTCGCAGAACTGGTGCTGACGTCTGCAAACCGAGCACAGGGGGTGACCATGGACGGCGCTCGACCTCCCACCGCGAGACAATCCTCCTGAGCGCTCTCGGCTGATAAAGCGATCGAGTGGATTGCGTTGACCGAGTACGTCGCGTTCGAGGTCGCGTCTTTCCACGTGTGGCGCACAATGCTGAGTTCGGGGATGGCCCAGCGACCTCCACCCGTTGCCCAGAACGCTGTTGATCCACTGCTGGGACTGGCATCACCTTTAACCTCCTCCGATGCGCATCGGAGCACTGTCAGAAGCTTCTCGCCGCTGCACTTCGCTGCACTGGACCTGTACGTTGCGCCACCAGCCTCTATTGACGCCGAGCAGTTGGACGCACCGCAGCCTGCCACTCCAGTGAACTCGTCGTACGAGACCGCGATGTCGGCCATGCGCGTGCCGTTCGCTGTGTAGATCTTGACGAGCTTGAGCTCACTGCCGCTGCCACCATCAAGCACGTAGCCGCTGTCCCAGAGCAGCGCGCGCTGCAGCAGTGAGTGGAGGCTCTTGAACTTGAGTTTGTAGCTCGCGAGGCGCTCCTGCACGCGCACTGGTAGCTTATCGTGCGCGATATCGAGCTTCTTGAGCGCGTCGCCCGCCTGGTAGCGCTGGTAGAACTGCTGCGCGAGGTCGGCGCTCGTGCCGTTGAACACGAACATGGACTCGGCTGGGATGATGATCGACGCCGTCGCGTCCGTCGCGTTGCGCACGCGCTGGCGGAGATGGCGGCGCAGGCGCTGCTGGTGTGTCATGAGCTGAGCTGCTGCGGATGGATCGACTGAGGAACGCTGAATGAAGAATGGGAGGGACCCAGAACGGAGCTGTTGGCCTGCGGAGCCAAGAGCGCATTAGCGTTCTGCTCATATTTCGAGAAGAGCGAGCCAGCTGGTATCACAATGCCAGGACGCGTGTCGCATGCGCATCTCCCTTGGCAGCACCACCACATCGGATAAAGTATATGAACGGATGCAGTATTGCATTTTTTGCCTTTGATGGTGGTAATGCGATACTTTAAAGAGAGTTTTGGGACTCGTCTACAACCAAGAAAACTGTTTCAAGGAAGGGACCAGCACGACCTCCTGAGACAGCGTAACTGATTTGTAGAGAGGTTCATGAAAGACAAACTCTTCAGATTGGCTATAAATATAGACTATAAGGTACAGTATTTGTTATAAAGGTCATTTAAAGGCACAAGAAAAATCCAAGTCGTTTTTCGTTCACAACAGCGTTCTTCTGTATCGTGTACCCTATTTGACTCGAACCAAATCCACGCCACGATTCTGAATTTGAATCGCTCTCTGTGCTGTTCTCCCGTTCATGAGTTGCTCCCATCTCTATCTCCGTTGTGGTATCGACATGATGACACCGCTGACGCGCAGAGCGTCGCCAGCCATTTGACAAGTGAGGTATTGCAATCTCCAAGCGCTGCTGCGTCGTTGTCTCGGGGCATTTGCCTTGGCTGCGAGCTCCAAATACGAGACACCATGGGATTTCGAGAGCCCCAGGCCAGGTGGCCGGTGGCTTGGATCAAATTCACCACGAGCCAGACGCCAGCTGCAGCAGATCCGACTGCGTAAACGCATTTCATTCTGCTCCAATGCAGCTGGATGGAGGCAGACACCGAACGTCCCAATACTCTGCGACGATTGTGTTGGCTGAGCACCAGCGCGGCCTAGAGCAATCAGACACGAGGCTTCTGATTATCAGACTCTGCTCTCTATGCTGCTTTGACTGTGAGAAAAGCCCCAGCTTCAACGAGGTCAGTGCCAAGCAAAAGAGCAGCGCTGCTGTCGCAGAGAGAGATGAACCCAACTGGCCCTGATGTGCTAACCACCAACCAGCGAGACACCCCAAGCACCAGTTCTGTACCAGATCTGCATGATGTTCTTCGATGTACTACCGTCCATCCACCCACTAGGCTCTCTAATCTCTCATTGTTATCAGGATCCGATACTCTCTACCAATCCAACACGGTTCTCTAACCTGTACTCCCACGTCCTAGGCGTGATCTTACTACTTACTGCGCTAGGGATTTATCATAACTCTCAAGGAGTTGGGTCAGCGTCGCGGCATCCACGCGCTCCTCGGGGTCGTTACGCAGACACAACGCCGCGATCTCTCGGATCCGAGGCGGGCAGCTCGCTGAGAACGCTGGCTGCAGCGTCCCAGCCGCGACCTGGTTCAGCACCTGGAACGGCCGCAGCTGAGCACTCGCACGATCGCTGTACGGCGCTTGACCGTTCGTGTCGATCTCGGACAGCAACACGCCGAACGCGTAGATATCGGCGCGCTCCGAGTACGCGCGGCCGCTGAGCACCTCAGGCGCAGTCCAGAACGCGTTGCCGTCGCCCATGGCCACGAGCTCCGGGTTGCCGTAGCCGTGCTTGGCGCCAATGTTTACGAGCTTTGGTTCACAAGTGTGCGAGAGCCCCACGTTCTTCGCACGCACGTCTCGATGGAGCACCGTGACTAGTGTCGGCGGTGTCGTAGTGGCGCTAGTATCACCAGTCAAAGATGAGAATGGCGGCAGCTTGCACGAGTGCAGGTACTGCAATGCCCTGGCAACACCAATAGCGAACCCAAGCTTCTTCTGGCCCCACGTATCGTCGTCGTCCTGGTCCTGATCGAAGGTATTTGTTCCTTGTAGGTGCTCCTGCAGATTGCCCATGCTCAGGTACTCGGTGATGAGGCAGAGCGACTCGACGGCCATCGAGTCCCAGGCCACGCCCAGGAACCGGATCACGTGCGGGTGCTCGAGCGCCGCCGTGAGCTGGATCTCGCCGACGAGCCGCCGCAGGTCCTCGTACCGGTTCATATGATCGTCACTGTCGCCATCATCACCTCCACTCGCTCGTGGAGATGGTGTTGATAACCGCAGGCTTTTGCGTCGTCGTACTGATGCTACTGAGGGCTGATACAGAACCTTGACCGCGATCTCCTCGCCTTCGTACTGGCAGAGCCACGTACGCGTCGACGTGTTGGACGGCGACGACCGCGACGAAAGCATGCGCTCGAACACGATCTTCTGGAACGCCAACCGATAAGCCGAGACGTTCGGGTCCCCGTGCAGTCGTCGGTAGAGCTGCCGCGACTGCGCGTCCGTCACGCTCTGGCGGAACTGCTCAGCAACATTGTTCACCGACGAGCCGTGTAGACTCTCGGAGGCGCGCCACGTGGCCAAGCCGCTCGAGTCGTGTCGATTGAGGCTCTGTACAAGCTCTCGATCGTCGTCTCGCGAGTGGCTGGGCGAGAGCAACAACGCACTCGGGTCCACGATCGGCATGAGCGCCGACTCGGTGCGCTTCAGCGCAGATCGTTTGGTGTTTCGACAATAGCGCCACACGAGCCAGAAGACTAGTGCGAGCACGAGCAGCGCGCTGATGAGGATCGGGATCAGGTAGAGCAGGTTGAAGCCCTTGTTGTTGGAGTAAGAGGAAGAAGTACCGTTCGAGTTCCGGTGTTGCTGCTGCTGCTCCTTCTGCAGCACCACGAGCGTCTCGATAGTTTCGACACCCTCAGTGGCGCGGGTGGTGAGCGCCGACGCTGCTGGCAGCGAGCGCATGGAGTGGGGACCAGCAACCGCAGCAGTGGTGGAGTGAGCTTGTGTCGCTGTTGTGAGAAGAAGCAGAAGGAAGGCGTTGGATGATGACGCGTGTGGTAGCTCCTCGGTGCGAAACCAATTCTTTGGCCAGCGACGCTTGTGTGTACCCATGAGGCACACTAGGTTCACTAGACAGGTATGCATTTAGCAAGTGTATTGGATTGTACAGTTGCTAACTATGCAGTTCTGGTATCACTTCAATCTTTTGAGATACAGCCCGATTTGATGAGAGGATTCATTATAATAGGTCACATTTTAAAATATAGAACCGCCGTTCGTGGATGCCAAAAAAAGCCCACTCACCGGAACCCACTTGCTGTGGCACCCAGCAATTTATAAAATTGACGCAGAGCAACTGCTGACCTGC
This sequence comes from Globisporangium barbulae, assembly GCA_023337805.1. NCBI lineage: Eukaryota > Oomycota > Peronosporomycetes > Pythiales > Pythiaceae > Globisporangium > Globisporangium barbulae. The sequence continues at coordinate 8,304 of JAADXK010000700.1, read as the reverse complement.
ACAACTTGATATGGCTACGCGATCTTCAAGATCGCGTCTCCCCATTGCTGGCTTGGTGGACAAGCGAATGGATCATTTGCGAACTTGCAACGTGAGCGATTGCCCCACTCGCCATCGGCTCAGATGGTGAGTGACTTGGATGCGAGAGGTCGGCCAGCGATGGTGTCACTGCTTCATAAACAGCAGGTACTACGTAGCTCTTGACGGGTTGTTTATTAGTTTCACCTTGGCTATGTTGACATACTCACTGGTGTCCTGGATACGCAGATGAAGATGAAGAGATGGAGACAGGAACGAAGGTTGGGCGTGGAACGACTCGCATGCGACGTGTGAAAGATGAATGAAAGACGGTAGAAAGACAGAAGGCGTAGATGAGACATCGACAGCGCGCTATCGCTCTACTCACAGCCCCGCGCGCAGCTTGGCGAGGATCTCGTCGGCGTCGAAGGCCTGGAGCACGCGCTGCAGCTGTTAGAGAACCTCGGCGGCTGTAGGCCGATCGTGCGCGTCGAAGGCCACGTAAGCCTTGCAGAGCTTCTCGCGGTCTCGAGCGACAACGGGACTCCTCGCTCGACTCGGAGAACTGCACACGGAGCTTGCCGCCTGAGACCATCTGGATGATGGCTGTGTCGGGCACTTTGCGGCCCGTGGTCGCAGACACCTTGGCGTGCGCGTAAGGCATCGCGTGCGTGTCGAGCTTGCTGAGCACGACGCCGAAGGAGAACACGTCGGCCTTCTCGTCGTACTTCTCACCGACCATCACTTCGGGAGCTATCCAGGGCTGTGTGCCCACGCCGGCGATCAACGTGCGGTCGCTCTGCTCGTGCGAGACGCCAAAATACATGACCTTGGCGCTCATCTTGTCCAGCAAGATGTTCTTGGACTTGAGGTCGCGATGCAGCATGATCGGGTCCAACGAATGTAGGTACGTGATCGCGTGCGCCACGTGGAGCGCAATGATGACCTTGTCGCGATCGAAGCCGTGGGCGCGCTGCTGCTCGTGCTCGAAGGCGTGCAGCAGGCTGCGCAGGTCGCCGCCGACCATGAACTCGGACACGACGCAGAGATCTGCGAGCGAGTCCCAGCCCACACCCACGAATTTGACGATGCGCACGCGCTCAAGGCTCGCCATGAGCTTCGCCTCACTCAGGAACTTCTCGATCTCCCTCAAGTCCTTGGGCATGTCGGACAGCAACTGCTTGAGCGCAATCTGCTTGTTGTGGTACACGCCGCGGTAGACCTCGGCGTAGTCGCCGCGCGAGATGAGAGTCTTGACCACGATCTTTTCGAGCGGGATGCGCACCGCGACGATCACTGGGTCATCCCACATGCCCGTGGAGAAGTACAAGTTGCTGCCCCAGCTCACTGTACGCGGCGTCTGGTTGCTGCTACCGCCAGTGAGCACGCCCTTGAAGGAGCCATTGCCGCCGGCGCTGCTGTACAAGCTGCCACCGTTGATCGAGTCGATAGTGCTGTCTGGGTTCATGTGACTGCCTTGGCTGTGGTGATGGCGGTTCTGGGATCCGGACTCAAAGATGCTGGGCACCGGAGGCGCTTTGCGAGAGTCTCGACCACCACCACTCGAGGCCGTTGTCGGCGGTGACGAGTCGCGCAGGAAGCTGATGTAGTCGACGAGCGACTTGGAGATCGCGCGCTCCTTGCGCCATAGCACGACGCCGATGCCCACGCCGGCGACCACGGCCACGGGGAGCTCAGATCCCCCTTGCTTTTCATCAATGACGATCGGGGCTTCTGAGCGAGGCAATCAACCACATACATGCATATGCGGAGTAGTGAGTGTGAGGTCCCAGGATGGGTAAAGGGGTCATAAACCTGACTCGCTGGCTTTCAATCGCAATCGCTCGTATCTGTTGGTGGTAGTGGAGTTGGCCTGGGGGCAACGACGTCAGCGGCGTCCACGCCGTCGTCGAAGATCCTCGATGCCGCTGTGGTGAGGTCGCGTAGAGCGTGAGTGAAGTGGCGACCGATCTACACCAGCAGATAGATAGCGATGTTAAAGTGGGCTTAGCATATTCTCGTCAGTGCGTCGCGAGCCTCGTGTATCGTACCGCCGCGTGGTGCTCTCAAGCGAGCCGCTTGCATGGCTATGATGCGATGGAGTTGTCGTCGCTCTCGTTGTGTGGTGTCTGGATGACGAGCCTTTTTCCGAAGCGGGATGGATCGAGAAACACGCAAAGTGAAGGCCGTTGAGTTCGAGCTGTCGAGCTGCAGCGATCAAGCGAACGGGTGGCTGGATGGCGAACTCAAACACGTGGGCTGCTGTGCGGTCAACGATCTCGAAACATGGATGGCGGGGAGCAAACGACTGGAGTGACGGGGCCCCGCATTTGCTGACCACACCTGGGGTGTGGAGAAAGATCTTTCGCATTCATTTTAAAAAAAGTTAAAAAGCTTGACGCACATGCACATGCCCGACCGGCACACGGGCTCTTCAGACACACATTTCAGAGCCCGAGATCGGTTTCCGTTCTTGAAAGCCTTGAAGAGCCGCAGTGAGGTCGAGGCTGGCCGACATTCTTGGTCGCTGTTGTGTTGACTGGATCACAGCTTTAGTGTCGGCCAGTGTCGGTCAGGTTGGTTTTCTTGGACGGCGGTGCCGCGCGCGCCTGCTGCTGCTCGCGGTTTGTGCCCAGCTGCATGGTCGTGCCGCTCTCTGGCTTCAGCGTCGCTTCCGTGATGTTGGCGTTTGGCGGCATGCGGTGGTTGCGGCGCTCAGCGATGTAGTACGCGGCGATGGCGAGGCCGCCGGCGATCAAAGCTCCACGCCTGAGGTTGGTGCAACATTCGCACAAGCAGAGAAGAGTGCGTGAGTACAGTGCTGCTACTCCGACAATTTCAATAGTGGCTGGACGAGTATTGTACTTACCCGTAGTTCATGCCCCGGGCCGGCTGTGCGTTCGCAAATGTCTTCATGGCTGTGGCAGCGGTGAGGAGAGAGCGCAGACGGTGGCGCTGGTGGTGGTGAATGGCTAGTTGGCGATGGCGAAGCGCAAAGATGATGCGCGTTCGAGTCGTCAAAATGGGGAATGAGCTCTTCCAGGTTTGCCGAGTAAAGTCGCGCTCGACATGGCACGGTTGGGAAATTGGCTGCCAGGGCCACGACCTGTCGCACGCAGCCAGCATCAGACGACGTGTTCGTGTGTTTCTCACCAAGTTGCTGGGTTCTAAGCGGCCTTTCGGCTCGTTCGTTGGGTGCCATCGAGACCCGCACTCGGTCGATTTGGTAGTCGAGACACATTTTCGTCCATGAAACGAGCAAATGATGGCGACAGTCACTTTCGCCTGTCAAGAGCTGAGAAAACCTAAGCGTTCAAGTGATGATAGCACTTCCATCCATCAACATTGGTGTTATTTAGTCTCTTGCCTTCTGCATCCACACTCAAGAACGGGTACTACAATATCGGTTGTTGCATTAATGGAGGTTAACATTGCTGTGTCTTATCCTCAGCGCACTATGAGTGCGAGGCCGACGATCGATCACTATCTTTTTTTAAGGCTATGGGCAGTGAAGGCTTAGCGCTTGCGGCTCCGGTCACCGTCTCGCGTGGCGGCGACACTGGTCGTGGGATGAACCGGAGCGCCGGTGAAGTCCTCGGCTGGAGCTTTGCGCGTGTCACGACGGGCCGAGAGGTAGTACGCGGTGATGGCAAGGCCTCCTGCGATTATCGCTTTGCGCCTGTGGTTCAGTTCACACACGACGGAACAATCATGGGTTTTTGTGGTCTTGTCGTCCCGACAATTTCCTTACACGACGTACTTGTACTTTATGCCCTGCTGAATCGGAGCGCGCGCACTCTCGAAGGTCTTCATGGCAGTGGCGGCCGAGAGGAGGGTGCGCAGAAGGAAGCGTGTCGGGAGAATGGTCGATCGAGAACACCGACGGTGAGGAGCGCGGAGAGCGATGGGAATGCGCCTTCGACTCGTCAAAATGGGGAATAAACTCTTCTTCAAGCTGTCACTCTCTCGACATGGCACCGTTGGGCGATTGCCTCCTGGCCAGGGGCCATGTTCGTTTATTTCTCACCACGTTGGAGGGTTCAAAGCGATTTTTTCGTCGTTTCCTCGTTGGGTGCGCTTTCGCTCCCCCTTTTCGCATGTGATATGACGTGAAGAGTTCTGGGGCAATGTGCAAGCGAGAATGCCATCGCTAGCAAAGCAGACAGCTTCACTTACGTTAATAAGGTGTTCGTTCATTGGTTTAGCAACGCCTTGAAGGGATGGATCAGAGCTTGGTGGAGAGCGCTGAAGGCAACGTGCATACTGAGAATGACATGAAAGCACACGGTATCTCAGCATTTATAAGGCGTTCTGTAGTTATGCTCCTTGTGTTCGTCCATACTCCAAAACGGCGGCTACAAGGTGTTGTTGCATTAATTAAATCATGACAATGTTGACGCCTACTTGAGGGCAAGTCGATCTTCATGGGTGCTACCGAATTGACAGCAAAGTCTCGCTGCTTTCGCGGCTAGTGCTTGTGGCTTCGGTCGCCCTCTCGCGTGGCAGCACCTGTCTTCGGGTGGACCGGATCGCCGATGAAGTCATCCGCTGGGGATTTACGCGTGTCGCGACGCGCCGAGATGTACCACGCGACCAAGCCGATGCCGCCCGCGAGGAGGGCCGCGCGTCTGCCATTGTGGTGAATAACAAACCGTAACAACAGTTAGTTAGATCTGTAGTCATGAGTTCAGCCTTAGCAAGAGCCAATACGACACACACGATGCTTGCTTGTAGGTCATGCCGGCGGCGTTGCCAGAAGGGTTACTCGGGTTCTCAAATGGCCGCATGCTGTGGTGAGGAGTGACGATGAGGAAGAGGACGACGACGGTGTGAAAGATGACAAGGAAGACGCTGAAGACTGGTTCACTTGCTGGGTTGGAGACTTGAGATTGGTTTGCTTGCTTATCTTTGCGGCAACTTGGAGAGTGAGCTCGTGCGCGCTGTCGTCGACAGGTCGCACGAGATGCTACAGTTGAAAACACACGTGGGACTGGACGCCGGGACATGAATAGCGCATGCAGCCCTCAAGTTATGAACAGGCAACCACACAGACAATATAATGATGCATCGACGTCGAATAATGCATACATACGCGATTGTTGCTTCACATTCACATCCATCGTCGAGCTCTTCGTAAATGTATTGTTTCATGTGCAACATGATCACACAGCTTTGCTCCCAGCGTGGTACTCGACTCGAATATGTGGGTTGAACTCCTTACTATGCACGACATCCATCCAGAATGCAGCATTCGCTTAGGATTCGGTGCTGGAGCTCGATGCGTTTTCCTTCATGGAGCGGTTCGGGTGCTTGCGCAGTACCTCCTGGTTCCACTTCTGCAGCTCCGAGTCGCTGAATTCGCGCTCCTTCTTCTTGTCGTACTGGTACCACGCAGAGAACGCGGCGATAGCCAGCACCCACGACGCAATGCTGCAGACATACACAAACATAAACACACAGACACTAATGTCAGCCCACGTCCATACATTTCACAAACAGCTCCAAACGTGTGGTCATCAAGCGCCGACGCATCCAGCGTGGCACGTCGGCCCACAATAGACGCCAGAGTCACGAGTGCACGTAGAGCTAGCAGTTGCAATCATGAAGCACGCACCGCACGTTGCGCGGGTTCCTCTGGAAGATCGTGAGCGGCGCCATCGTTGCTTGGTGGGCTCTTCTTCGTGTCTGTGCGTTCGCTTCTGTGACTTGCTGATGTATTCGACGAGTACTGCCAATATTCTTTGAAATGATGCGTCGTCACACATCGCGATTTTTAATTATATTCTTAGTCGACTTTGTGTGACTTAAGCAGCAACATCAGACGCTGCCTCCTATTTAAATCGACTTCAATTGTGAACTTACCCACTTTTCACCCGTTTTAAGAGGTGAAACGAGGCTAAGTTTTCAAGTGGCTTGCCAACTTAAGAGTGGATTCTGACTGTCTTCTGAGACACAGACCTCTGTGTCGTGTGCGGAAATGGGTGGACACCATCAAGAGGAATGAGATTTCGAGATGATCTCTCACGACAACGGCTCCAAGTGGATTCACAAGTGCCATGCAAGCAGGTGAGTGCTACGTCAAATGATGGATACTTTAAGACTCTTGAGACTTGCTTTGAGCCTTGGAGTTCATTAACCAATTGGCAACCTACAACGCACTTGAAGCTACCAATACACAAGATGGCTTCACTTGCAGCAACTTCAGCACCTCTGCCACCTCCAGAATCGGCTGCCGAGTACTTTTCCAGAAGTGATTCGTCGCCACTGAGGTTTCGAGCGAATACCAGTGCTCCAAAGAGACCAACGACAGGACCATGTGACTTGCGAAGACGGCTTCGCAATCGCAACTCGTCAGCCAAGTTCCGCGAGCGACAGCGCCTTCGCGCCGACGAGCTGCGAGTGCATATCGCGCACTTGAAGCGCGAGAATCGGCGATTGGAGCATTGCATCCAGCAACTGCTGAATGGAGACGTTCATGAAAAAGAGATAACGTGTGCTTTGGAGAACCAGGCATTCAGTTCAGGCGCAAGGGAGAGCGAGCTGCCGTTGGGGACCGTGGAGGTGCTCTCGGACGGCGAGCTGCTGAGCGCGATCCAGAGCTGTTTCCTGTATCGACACGCTTGGGAGAACCAAGGCAGTGATGCGTCGATAGCCTATGACTAGTCGCTTCTTCGCCATTACCGTTTGACTTCGTGGATATAGCTCATGGCCACCTAGTAGCAGCATTACGTGAGACTGTGAACGAGGCGCTGAACGCGCTGATATAATGCTCAGAGATCAAGTAAACCACTCCATACAGCATGATCTTGGTACAAGCAGTAGAGTGTATGACGCACGAGATCGTTAGTTAGCTCAAGAGCACCATGGTCACCACGAATGCCAGCAGTGAGACGCGAAGCGCTCCAGCGTCGACCTTGAAGGCTCCAGCCGTCACCGACGCACTTGGTGCGCTAGTGGTGACGCTAGCGCTCGCTTTACTATTGGAGCTATTTGCCTCACTCGCCGTCGAATCATCGCTGGTCACCACGGGTGGCGACTTGTATGTACTGGTAAAGTCCGCGAGCCAGTCGGTCATGAGCTTGCTCTGAATCGGCTCGGTCCAACTGCTGCCGGCCTCGGGCTTCTTGTAGATGCCGCAGGGGTTACCATGGCGGCCGCGTAGCTCGCGCCGCTGTCGAGCGCGCAGTAGCTCCAGTGCGGCTGCTTGTCAAAGCGCGAGAGGTGGATCGCGGTGATCGTGTACGTAATCGCTGTGTCGCTGTTGATCCACTGGTGACGAATCAACGTGGGCTCGGGCATGTCGGTCTCACGGCCACCGTTTGCCCACATGGAAAGGTTGTGGTCCTCGTCAGCAAAGTCCTCGCCCATGCATTTCACAGCCGAAAGCATCTGCGTGCTGGAGCAGAACTTGGAACGCAGCACCATCTGATCGTACGAGTCCGCGCACGCCTTGTACGTGCACCCGATGGCGGTGAACGGCTGTCGAGATCGCAATGTCCGTCATGGACTTCCCGGGAACTGTGTACACTTTCAGGGGCTGCGAGACCGGGCCGAGAACGTACCCAGTGTCCTAGAGCAACACACGTTGTAGGAACCCGTCGAGTACGTCGAACGTGAGTTTGTAGGCGTCGAGGCGCTTCTGCACGGACTGCGGGATGTCTTTCGTGGCGAGTTTGATGCGGTCGGCGGACGAGTTTGTCTGGCTGCGACGGTAGAGCTGCTGCGCGAGGTCTGAGTTTGAGTCGAATGTGAACGCCGCTGTCGCCACAGGAACGACGACGGAGAGCACCATGACGCTGAGCAGCGTCAGAGTCTGGAGCATGGCCCGAGCCATAGCAACCTACAGAAGATGGAGCTGCTGGGGCTTGCTACTCATTCTTGGGACCGAACAAATTGAAGAATGAAGACCAGAGAACGAGCCTCCATGGAATCTGTAGCGCCGGCCAACAGGCGAGAGGGGGCAATGGGTTCAGCTACAGGATATACCTTGTACCAGCCGCCCAACGCATCGCGAACCTGTGTGGCTGAGAATCACGAGAAACAGTATGAATACAAAAATTGGATATTCTGCAATGTACCCATTGGTCCAAAAGCGGTTGTCTGTCTTGTGACGATACGATTTTAAAAAGCTACCTCCTACAGGAGCGGGCGAATCTTGGATCGCAGTGTGTACACGACCTGCATGGCTGGTGGACGCTTCGATGGATCCTGGTCCAGGCATGCTTTCGCTAGATCCAGAATCGGTTCAGGGCACTCGGGGCTGAACTTGGGGGTGATCTGACCCTT
>JAADXK010000699.1:0-17136 GCA_023337805.1 Globisporangium barbulae | reverse complement strand
GGCTTTTGAATTGCGGTTTCTTGCAGTGTATCAGGAAGTGTCCAGCCCGTGCCCTCTGAAGACCGCAGCTCAATCCGGTTGCTCACTCAAAAATAAAGCGCAGAAAACTATGTGACTTAATAACTGACATAGAGTTTAGTCTGCTATGTGCGTGAAGTAGAGAGCCAAGCATTTGTTTTGAAAGCGAAGGCAAACCCAAACCCCAACGGAGCAATCAGTGCGTTGCTCCGAGCCAAAGGGAGCTGATTGCTCGCCATACTGTAGACTAGATGGCTTTTAGCGGATCTGTTGACTGGACGTGAGACGGTCATTCCGTTGACGTTGCCCAGAATGGTGGTCTTCTGGGCGTAAGCAGTGCGTCTATCTCACGGTTTACTCCCAACATCCTGTCAAATACAATACCCTTAGTAAATTGCGTATTTTACTTTTAACAGTTCATAAGATCTCACCAAATAAACTACACCTCTCAAACTAAATACACAGTCTCGTGTCAAAGTACCACTTCCACACCAGTATTTCTTCAAACAGTAGCTCCAGTCTTCACCTTGACGTGAGGTCGGTCAAGTCTTTACTGGCAGCCCCTTGTTCCACTCAGCCAGTTGCAATCCTCACTTTCAAATTCACCGCAAGCCTCATAAGCGCCACCTCATTTCCAACCCAAGTCCAAGCACCTCGTCTCTCAAGCATGAGCTCTTCGTTCCAAGCCCCATTCAATCAAGCTGCCGAGCCGCACGTGCTCATTGTCGGTGGCGGCATCGGTGGTCTCTGCCTTGCTCAAGGGCTCAAGAAGCACGGCATCCCGTTCACGGTCTTTGAACGCGATCCATCGCCAAACTTCCGTACTCAAGGGTACCGCCTCCGTATCACGCCCGAGGGCTACTCGGCGCTCGAAGCGAGCCTCTCGCCCTCAACTCTCAATCTCTTCCGCAAGTCCACGGCCGAGTTCCGACCTGGATTCATGTTCCTTGATCCAAAGACCGCTGGGGCCGTGCGTCCATGCCCAGGCCAGGGCCCTCCACCGTCCCCGTCTCCGTCGCCATCGTTGACCAATCCTGAGACCAGCCCAAGCGATTCGAAGTCCACTGATCCGCCATCGTGGGCGCCCCCACGCCCCAACCGCGACCCGACCCGCGTCTTCACGGTCGATCGCCTTGTGCTGCGCTCCGTACTGCTCACGGATCTGGGCGAGAAGGAGCTCCAGTTTGGCATGGCGTTCAAGGAGTACGAAGTGCTGGCTGACGGCCGCGTCCAGGTGACGTTCGACAACGGCCACCAGGCGCTCGGCAGCATTCTCGTGGGCGTTGACGGCACGTATTCGCGCGTGCGCAAGCAGTATCTCGCGGATGCGACGCAGCTGCTGGACACGGACGGCCGCGCGATCTACGGCAAGACACTGCTCACACCGGCAATCGAGGCTGCGTTCCCAGCGCCGGCGCTCAAGAGCACGACGCTGCTGACGAACAAGGAGCCGCACATGTCGCTCTTTCTCGAGCCCATCCGATTCACGCAGGGCAACCCGTGCGACCTGGCGCCTCACCTGCCCAGCGTCCAGGACTACATCTACTGGGTGCTCATCGGCCGCTCAGACCACTTCCAGATCAAGGGCCGCGGCGACAAGGAGACGCTCGCGCTTAGTCCACAACAAGTGGCCGAGCTCTCGCTCGAGGTCACGCACCACTGGCACCCGAGCGTACGCGCGCTGTTTGAACTCCAGGAGCGCGACCTCTGTTCATTCATCAGCGTTTCGAGCATGTCGCCCAAGCTCAAGCACTGGACGTCCACGCAGGTGACGGTCATGGGCGACGCGATCCACGCCATGACGCCCGCGGGCATCGGCGCCAACGTGGCGTTGCAGGACGCCGACGTGCTGCTCGCGAGCATCTTGGAGCACGGCGTGGGCGTTGAGGCCATCGCGGCGTACGAGGCGCAGATGCGCGTGTACGCGCGCGAGGCGATTGTCAACTGTACAGGCGCCGGCAAGAAGATGTACGGCCAGCCGGACTTTGAAGACATGAAGCCGATGTACTAAGAGAGACGAAGAGAGATCAAGATCAGAGCATAGATTGCTGTAAGACTAAGCTAGCTCCATTCCATATTCATTTAATATCTATCAAGCTTTTTCAAACATTGTTGTGTGTATAAATCTATCTACTCATATTCGTGACCCCCATGAGTTTAAACCAAATACTCACTGGTAACTAATCTCCATCCATCGCAAGACCTGCACCTAGGGCCAGCAGCAATTGAGTATTTACACACAGGAGACAACCCAGATGTTGATCATCGTGCCGCAGCCACGTGCCGCCGCTCGTCTTGGCGAGAAAGAGCTCGAGTCCGGTGGTTCGTGACTGCCTAGAACTCTTCAGATTAGTGTCACCAATGTGGAGACAAGGGCATTGGGGCCGATCTGCACTGAGATAGGCCAAGCTTCGTTCACGACAATGCACCACCACACCATGAACCTGATGACTTCAGGCTACTTCTGAGCCACTTCAACTCAGTGCGGCGAACTCACCAAGTGGCGCGCGCCTTCCACTAGGAATCCACGCATGGTGACGTGAACGAACTAAACTCCGGATGTCAACGAGTAATTCCTCTCACAGAGATCACGAAAGCTTAGACAGCGCCTCACATAATGCAGCAGGTGGCTGGGTCACCGCGAACTCACATGTTCTTCTTCTCGTTATCACTCTTCCTCACAATTCCGCAACGCGCTCGTGTGCCTTCCTGCCCAGCAGCGCATCGTGGTTCAATAAAAAGCTGATGCTGTAGCGCTTCGGCCCCCGTTTTGTATCTCTTCAGCCTTCACGCGTTGCTTCATTACCAGACCCCGAGGTTGTCGAGTTTGTGGGCGATGACCCTAGAGATGACGGAGTCGTCGACGCGCTGCTGGTACAGCCACTCTGTTCGTGTTCTCCTATCGACGCTTGTGGATTCACAAGTTTGGCTTCCCAGGTCGACGCGCCGTGGAAGAGCGCTACCAAATCTGTCGGATCTCTCATCACAGCGCTGAACGCTCGCACAAAGTCCACCGCTTCGTCGTACCGCACAACGCGGCCCTGGACGTCAAAGTACAGGTCGATCGCGCACGGGCACGTGAGCTCTTGGCCGAGGATGCGGTCGAGCAGCCGCTGTCGCTTCACCTTGTTACTGGATCGCAGTACATGCGGGAAGAGCTCAGCGACGGTCGCGTGCGTCACGCGCATCGAGAACTCTCCTCGTGTACGCACGATCGTCACGCGGTCGGCCGTCACCACGTAGCAGGTTTTCATTCGAAAGTCATGGAGCGCGAAGAGCGCCGTGTATCGCTGCCAGAGCTCGAGCTTGCGCTTAAATCCGGGGCCATTGCGGCCGCCGTCAATGTCCATGGCTGGCGACAGCATGGCCTGCAAGAACGCAACTTGACGGGTTGTATTAGCATTTTCGTCCATGCTCGGTGATGATGACACAAGGCGCGGGCGCTTGAGCTTGGGCGACAGTGCCTGCAGAGCGCTGCTCTCGCTGTTCATGGGCGGTGGTGTGTACCCGTTGCGGAAGAGCTCGTAGTACGTCTTCACGGTCCGGACGAGCGAGTCGGCACTGCCGTCTCGACGCAGTAGCGCGCGGCTCGTGAGCAGACTGCGCGTCAGAAGCAGGTGCGCGATCTGAGCCTTAAGGTCGTTCACGTCCAGCTGCAGGCCGACTTCCGTCACCACGCGCTTCTCGCGAAAGTGGCGTTCGTGCTGTTGATGAGCTTGACCAGTGTGCTTGGTGGCTGTCGCCATGATCACGTCGTTATTGGCGGCGGTGGTCGTGTACGTGAGCCTGCGCTGCTGCGGCTGCTGTTTGTGGGGCGTATGAGCCGCAAAGGCGTACGCGATCTCGTCGTCCTCGGCCGCCGTCCACTTCATGCTTGTACAGCTTCCCTGCTTGATCATCTGCGTGATTTGACGTGCGATTCGCTATTGAAGCGCGGGAAGAAAGTAGCAGCAAGGCGAGGGGCGAAAGCACTCTCGATGGGAAGATGACGACTGTAATACGGGAGCGGAGACTTGGATTTGCTCTCTTCGTGGTTGAGGTAGCTTTTAGTTGGTGCCCAGCAACACAGAGGAAGCTAATGAAAGCTGCTACATACCATCACGAGGTCGACAGCGTGCTCGAAAGGATCATGTCATCATAGAGGGGATCGCTGTCGTCGTGGGCGGTGTCCGCGGTGCCTAGAGAGAGCTACCACCCTGCGTAGCTGCTTGCATATTGGCTGCGCCATATTTCACTTACTGAATATGTCATTTCCATTTTGTGACATCAGAGTCCTGTCACAAAAATGAATTCGTACTTTAAGGAGAGTCACTACACCAGTTTTCTCACTCATGTTTGGCGGGAAGTGATGGTGGATATGCTTCAGATACTGTTGATCGGACGCGCATGACGCCCTGTGCCACCGCTGGATGAGGAGAACGAACACGTCAGTCGAGCGACTAGATGAGAGTGTGGTGATGTGGGTGTGGGTGAGACTGGCGCGTTTTGTGCTTCAGATCGAGCGCTTTCAACGCAGCGCTCTCCGTGCACGCGCGCTCCTCTCTCGCTCCTCCAGCACGTCACGTTCTGCTCGACGTCTGCCAGCTCCTGTGTGTCGCTTCCTAGCTTTCTGTGTGCTGTTTGCCGCTCCAAGCGTCCATGATAACAAACCGAACCCAATGCAAATGCACATTTGCATCTGATCCCGCCATCTCTGACACATCAAGGGCGTCGTCAAGCGAAGTGCTTTGACCATTTCATTGTTCATTGAGCACTGCGGTAGCTCTGTGTGTATGTGCGTTTATATAATTGATCAAGTCGGACGACGTCGCTGCGGCAGCTTGCTGCTCACAAACGCTGTAAAACGTTCCTTGTGTTTGCCGTAATGCGACTACAATGGCTGCATGTACGCTTTTTTGTATATACTTTGATTGAGAGCTTCAAGCCTAGAGCGTGACGGCCTGGGAGTGGATGCTGCTTGTACGGCGGTCCTGGGACGCGTAGGGCGTGGTCGCCATCTCACCGATGCTGCCGGACGACGGTCGGTAGCCGCCGTTGCGCTCAGGGCTCCCTGATGCGCCATTCATCGCCATCATATACCGCCCGTCGTTGCTCACGTAACTGTTCGGTGGGGCTTTCACGTTGTAGTTATGGCGGTTGCTGTACGAGCCGTCACTACCGCCACTGAGGTTGTTGCTGCTGGTCGAGTTGATCATGGTGCTGCCCGTGGCAGCAGTGCCGTTGCCGTTCGCGTACGACTGGTGGTAGTACGTCGTGTCTTCCTCGTGGTCCTCGCTCTCGACGAGGCGCCGGCGCGCCTTGCAGTAACACGACAGCAGCGCCACGACCGCGACGACGAACACGAGCACCGCGCAGCAAATGATGAGCGCGATCTGCCACATTTGCATGCCACTGGGGCTCGAGCTTGATGATGCATCTGATGATCAGTATCAAGGATATAGGATTGATTGGGTGAGGTTCACTTGATACTTTGGTACTTGACACTTGATACCAAACTGAGACGTACTGGTGGAGGTAGGAGTTGGCGTCTTGCTGCTGCCGCTGTTTTCGGGAGCGTTATTGCCTGTTGTGTTGGTACCAGCGGTCGGAGTGCCAGTAGTGGAGCCTGCGCCAGTAGCGTTAAGAGAAGAGGGGGTTGGTGTACCTGAACGTTTGAGGATGAGTATCGACGATGGTAGGCAACGGAGGAAATAGTGCGAGGACAAGAAAAGGAGAAAGGAACAGGAAAAGCAGGGAAAACGAACAGTACCAGTAGTTGGAGTCGACGATGGAGAGGATGACGGTGACGGAGTAGGTGACGGAGTTGGCGATGGCGTCGGCGAAGCGGAAGGAGGCGCGCCCGTAGTAGTAGCAGCAGGAGTATTCACAACAGATCAAGATGGAACGTGAGCGTGTCAGTATCAGAGCAGGTAGAAGCTGAGCAAAAGAATCGGATTGGTGCCGTATGAAGAGGGAGATGCCAGAGTGGTGAATGATGTAGCCTACTTGTGGGGCTGGCGGTCGTGGGCGTCGAGGTCTTTGTAGCTGTGCTGCTGCCGGTCGAGCCTGACGTCGATTTGCTTGATTCACAGTCCGCTGAGCATGATCACGGTGTCGACACCAGATATTTTAGTGTCAGTACCAGCGATATAGGCATCACACACCTATATAATATCAGTATCAAAAGCTATGTCTGTACTCACAGCAGTCGGAGCCACTGAATGGACACGTGCCGTCGTTCTTAAGCGCGTATGTTAGGACGGTGCCGTCGCCCTGCTTGACGTAGCAAATGGAGCAGTTGCATTCCGTCGTACTGCAAAGGCACGTGGTATTGCCGCCTGGTCCAAAACCGTACACCTTCGTGGTCGCGCAGATCTTCGCGCACTCCGCATTGACTGCTACTCAAGTCCACACATACACAAGAAGCGAAAGCGCAATTTTAGTATCAGCCATCGGTACGATGCCTCAGCCCAAGCGCCGTCCGGTATCGACGCGAAGACCAGCGAGTGTCAAGACAAAGCAAATGCTGGTACCTGACGGGCCGTAGCAGCACACCAGGGCGGCGAGCCCCACGAGCGGCCGCAAAAATCGCACGAGCATGTGGAGATCCGCGTTTATATAAAAGATGGAAATACAGAGAAAGCGTGCTCCTGCTACACAGTGTTCACCAGCGGGTCGCCACAAACACACAAACATGCTCATTAATCCACGTAAGACACGCCGCGCGACGCTCGTAACGGAACAGGTAGAGAGATCCGCCTACAGACAGACGCAGTGCGCTCCCATGACGCGCCCATTCGCATGTGAAGACACATACCTGACGACGGACTGCGTTCTTCTTCCTGCGCTGCGCTCTTGTGAACTGGTCTACTGCTGCTTACTGCACGCACGCTTCAGTCTCGTATGCTCACACCTCACTCACCACCTCTTTCTGTGCCTGCTTGTTTGTCTCTGGCTGCCTCGCCGCCCTGATACTCCTTGTCCTCTGATCCAGCAGGTGGAGTAGTGACCACTTCATTTTACATACCCTTTTAAATTCGTTCATGCCTAATTATGGCATTGAAACAGATTGGAACGATTTGCTGTCACGACGATTCTCAACTAAGCCTGTACAAACAAATTCTTATCCAAACATCAGTATATACATAATTCACTAACAAAGATAATATGAATGTCAGCTGATACAACACCAATGACTTTCGAGTGTCCTACTGTACGAGGTTCAGAGCAACAAAAAAGGATCAAAAACTGATTTCAGCCAATCAGCGGGCAGACGGAGTGCCAGAGGGAGCGAGTGGCACCCACAAAAAATCCACATTACACTCGTGCTTTTAAGGGACACGGGTTTTTAATGTGACCAATACATGTGTGCTTCAAGACTGCCACTAAATGAAGCACTCAAACTCCAATTCAGCGATGATACACTATTTCGTTAAAAACTCCAACCAACCTGCAGAACTTTATCCGTGTGCAGAATAAAAATATCCGAGCCGAATATCGTCAGCAGCCTTCACCACGCGTGACTCAAGTGCAGCGAGGAGATTCGACGCTCGCTGTCGAAGTCACGCGCCCCCATTGTGCGGCACACACAAAAAGCTTGAACTGTTGTTATAGTGTGCGCGTATGAGCATCGCGTTTCTTGAATTCGTGAGCGTGTTTGAAATCTGACTGACTCCGCGCGACTTGTGTGACTCACACACAAAAAAACTGAACAGACAATCTGAGTGCCTGTTCACTTTACTCCCGAGTGGGAACGCGACTTGAGGAGCCGAAATGACACAATGGAGCTCACTCAAAGGCATGAACGCCAGTGACCAAGCAATCAGTATCCTCCAATCGGAATAGCGGGATTTTGCAGACTGCTCACTTGACGGGGCTGCTTATCATCACTTCGCATTCTGGCCCCTGTGGCTTGAGACATACTGTGCTCTTTTGCAATTCATGAAAACTCCTTTTGTTATTTGTTATAAACAACCAACGCAGAAATCTCAACTTGGAAAATCAAACGAAGGCGGTGACAGCATCGACGAGTGTTGAGATCCTTTCTCAGGAAAAGAGGTGCATTCAGCACGACTCGCGAGTTGGCTGCGGGGTGAAGCTGACCGAGCACGGCGTCGGCTTCGATGGAGCGGGCGTTAGGGATTTGCTTGGAGCGGTGATGGCGGGAGTTGGCTTTGGAGACTGGCCACCAGGGGCTGGGGTGCTCGGAGCTGGAGTGACAGGAGCTTGAGTCACCGGCGACTGAGTCACTGGAGAAGGCGTCTTTGGTGCTGGCGTGACAGGAGCCTGAGTCACCGGCGACTGAGTCACTGGAGAAGGCGTCTTTGGTGCTGGCGTGACAGGAGCCTGAGTCACCGGCGACTGAGTCACTGGAGAAGGCGTCTTTGGTGCTGGCGTGACAGGAGCAGGAGTCTGTGGGCTTGGAGCTGGATTGTGCGTACTACTTGGGCCCGGGGTGTGCGTGACTGGAGCTAGAGTCGTCGGTGATGGTACTGGCGCTGGAGTCGTGCTTGGTGTAGCGATCGTTGGAGCTGGTGCTGGAGTAGGTTTTGCAGTCGTCGGCACAGGAGTTGAGCCTGGGACATTTCCCTGGCAAGCGATCGACGCATCCAGGAGAGCGCGGATGTCCTTGTAGGGCATGCCCAGGTCCGTCACCGTGTTTGAGCTCGGAGCACCCTTCGGGAACCAGAAGAAGTCGGGATGGTTCTGGTTCGACCGACCGAGCCACTCGCCACCGATAATGTTGAACTTGTCGTCGAGCTCCAGGAAGTACTCGTACTCAACCGTCGACGTGTAGGCGCCGACGCGGCCGGAGGACACGAGCGGGCCGTCCTCGGTTGCCTCGACGATCCAGCTCACGCGCGTGCGCACATGAGCCAAGTTCTTCATGTCGGCGTTGAACGGGTACGTGCGCGTGCCGTAGTAGGTGCGCGAGGCCTGCACGGGGTCCACGAGGCGTGCCTCGACGACCTCGTACTTGCTCACGGGCTGGTTCCAGACCTCGGAGCCGGGCGTCACGTCTAGGATAAACGACTGGCTGCGCTTGCCAAGGATGTTCGTGAGCCCGATGTGGAAGAGTCCCGCACCGATGTCGCGGCGCTCGGGGTTCGTGAAGCGGCCGTACTTGTCTAGGTTCAGCGGCGAGTCTGGGCCATTGAAGCGCGCGCCGAGGAACACCACTTCCACGTACGCGTCGTTGTACACTTGGGTCATGAGCGCCTTGATGTCCATGGGGTAGAACGTGACGCCGTTCACCTTGGTCGCGCACTTTGGCTCCGGCTCGAGCTCGGCGGCCGGAGCCCATGCGTGGCAGATGCCATACCACGTCGGGATGCAGTAGCCGCTGGACTGACCCGCGCGGATCGCGCAGACGCTGCCGTCGCTCAGGCCGTCGCAATTAGCGTTCGAGGTACAAGCCTTGTTGCCCGCCTGTGTCTGGATGCCGCTGCGCGCCGAGATCGAGTCCTGGAACTGCTTGACGTCCTTGCCGTACGCCAGTGCGAACTTCTCGGACGCGCTCGGCTCGTCGCTCTTCCACACGACGTTGATGCCGTCCTGGTACATGGGCCAGTAGCTACCGGGCCACGGCGTCGTCGAGGCCGCGCCCGACGAGAACTTGGCCTTGAGCACGTCAAAGTTGCGCTCCATGGGTTCTTTGAAGTGCTCTTCGAGCTTCGAGAGGTCGCTGTCGGCGTTTTCCATCACACGCAGGAAACGCTGCGTGTCGTTGCCAGAGGAGCCGGGGTCATCGACGATCTCGAGCGATTCGGCGCGCGCGGCATTCGGGTCGAACTTGATCATAGGCTTGACGAAGTCGCCCTTGAGCTTGGCGCCGTACGCTGGGTGATGCGGTGTGAGCGGCGCAGCGACTCCTAGTGGCGTCGTTGGGTTCGACTCGAGCGGCGCACCGGCGACGGAGGAGAAGCAGATCGCAGCGAGCGCAGCGTAGGCGGCGAGAGTCGATGGAGACGCGACCATGGTGGCGATGTTTGAGGGAGGGAGGATTACCTGGGAGGGTGGGGTGGGGAAGCAGGCAAGTGCTTGGTAACTTGCCAGGGAGATGGCAAATTTGGAAATGAGCTCTCTGTGGGCTGAGAAGCGAAGGGTGGGAGGCTGAGCTTCTGGGGCTGTCTTGGGTTCCAGAGGGCGCTGGCTTGCTGAGTGGTCTTAGCGCACAGCAGTGAAAGACCTTGAACGAGCGAAGACGGATTTGACAGCGCTTCACTCGGGACTTTCCAGCGATGCTTGAACTCTGGTGCCAGATGGAACCATATCCCAGCGCGGCTGGCAAGAGGGCGTCATTCTCGCACGTCAAGGCCACGCGCTCGAAATTTCGATTCACCCAGAGAACCATGCGCCTTCTCGCGACAGTACTCGACTCACGATGACGACGAAAGAGTTAACTGGCAAATGTGATACGTTCACAGCAGCCTAGTGGATGGCTGGGCGCGAGCGGATCTGGTCGCAACCAGACCCTGCGACGGTCTCGAAAGTGAAAATCAGGTCGAATTATTGAGGCTGCAAAAAAAGTTGTGTGCTCTGAGGGTGTGGCGCGATCTACTTGCCAGTCTGTTGTAGGGATTGCAAGGATGCGCATGACTTGCGATTGGATTTTCTTTCTTGGCACCAGTTGCTTTTGGTTGGTGCTGGGCTTGGGTGTCAATCATGAGCTGGTCGTTCAATCGCAGCGCTTTTCTACGAGTTGGGTACATTCGTTGGGTACGCTCATGACAGCGCATAAAAATATGTTGTGACCTCTTTATTTCCATAAATGTTGTACTGACATCTTGAATTAAAGTATATCCTTTATTTTTGTTCTTTTTATTATCAGATATGTACTTACACGCGTTATGCAAGGTAGAAAAACTTAAAAATTGCCATTTCTGGGCTCAGACAGGAGGACTAAACAGAAGATGGAAACCTGTGGACAGGACAAAGAAAGTTTCAAAAGGACAGGCGAGACACTTGCCCCACGAATGAGCGTGCTGACTCGCTCGCCTTATCCTATCTTTTTTCGTTGCTCAGATTGACTCACGTGAGCCAGACTCGGCATTTGCTTACGAGCTCCGAAAGCGCAACGCGTGAGCAGCAGAACTCTTCGTTACGACGAGAGGGTTATCTGAATATTATTATTATTATTATTTGTGCGTTTACGAAATGTTGGTTATGAAGCAACGCAATTGTTGGCATGTCGTCTGGCGCTTGACCCACTGTTTTCGTTCACAGCAACACATGTTGAAGCGCACATCATGTTTGCTGAGGTTGCCCGATGCATCATGTTCTTTTATTTTGGAGTCTCTCGTCACCCGAGCACCTCTTGCCAGACACGCGTTTAGGCTGCACGCGCACACACACGCGGACATGATTTGGTTTGGCAGCGCGGATGTGTGTTCCCCCACCACCCATCGTCTGTGTTTTGCCTCCTTGCCAACCAGTCATACAACATATTATATTGGCTGACTAACTTCTCGATTTGGCAGTTGAGCTTTTCAAGCTCTGACGATATCTGCCGTTTCATTCGCGCCATCCATTTCGTCGGATCTTGAAGTCGAGAATGGTTGTCACGAGATCTGAAAAATCTAACGAGAGCGCAATGTTGCTCGTGCTACGAAAGCAAACACTACAGAGCTCACGTTTGTTTCGAGAGCTCGAGCAGAGCCAATCAGGTACACTCTTCTTCTCTCGATGTTGTTGTCGCCAGACTGTGAGTGGCGACTCATTCGTGAATAGATAGCGGTCGAAAGCGCGATTGGTGCTTTGCTGTCTGCACAGGCGCCGCTGGACAAAACAAAGGTGACGCTAACGAGGACACTGGCACCTTGAGACTCGGCGCCTCGTGTCCGTGGGCTGATTCAAGTAGCTTTGCGTCAGAGAGTGACTCACGCTCAAAGGTCTCGATTTTCTTTCGCTGGTTCAGTTGGTGGTGCAAAACGAACGTAGGGTTTCCATGGATAGGGCACTAGCACTTAGTGTATGGATCGTTCTGAGCCTGAATATGAGGAAAACCCGATGATGTATTAGAAATTACGCTTCGAAATGCAGAAAGTGATATGCAAACGATGGCATTTTCATGCCTGGGGCACTAATGCTCAGCTGTACGCCCATGTGGGGCGTATTGTCAAATGCAGGATGGGACTGAGGTACCGTAGTTCTCGGTATGGCAGATAGAGAGAAAGTTATGGACGATCAGGAGATCGCCACCCGGAGGGAGAGATGTAACGCGACGACTTTGATGAAGTCGAGCAAGGTTTCAGGAACCCTTGCCGATCGCTTGCTTTCTGGATAGGTGCTTGATCGCCCCAACCGATGTTCACTGGTCTTCAGGGCGATCACCACCAAAAGATGATATTTGAGTGTCTTCAGCATTTGATGGGTCATACGATGGTCGCGGAGAACTCGGCCAAGGCTTCGGTGGGCTATGCGACGGTCGCGGAGAACTCGGCTAAGGCCCTGGTTGGCTACACAGCGGTTTGGTGTCTTGAGTTGATGGACGAGGAGCTGATGTGACGCTGGGTGGTGATGAGCGCGGTGAGTGAGCTGGAGTTGACGATGTTGAGGTGGGAGTGGAAGGCGATGAATGTGGTGGAGTAGCTGGTTCGTTTGTGCCTGGGGTCGGTCGGGCTGTGGCTGGCGTCACATCTCTGCTTGGAGTTGGCGCAGAAGTCGTCGGAACGCATTTCTGCGATAGTTCCAGCAACTCGGAGATTTCTCTGTAGCTAATGCCCTCCAGCACCATTGCGTCGGGAGCTGGCTTTTCTGTTGGAAACCACAGGAAATCCGGGTGGTTGTACCGCGAATTGTGGAGCCACTCGCCGCCAATGATTTTGTGCGCCGCGTCCATCTCTAGAAAGTACTTGTACACTCTTGTGGTCGTGCTTTTGTCAACGCGACCGGTGGCGATTAGCTCCCCATCTTCGTCCGACTCGTCGATCCAGCTAAGAGCAAGTTCTGTGTACGCGAGGTATTTGGCATCCTTGTTGAATGGGTAGTAGTCGGTGCCGAAATACTGGAGCGACGCATCCTTGATGTCGACGAGTTCCATTTGCAGCACTTTGTAACTGCGAAGTGGCTGGTTCCATACTTCCGAGTCCGATGCGACATCGACGATGAACGACTTCTTGTGCTTGCCCAGGATGTTTGCAACACTGAGATGAAAAAAGCCTGGGCCAACGTCGAGGCGAGACGGGTTCTTGTAGCGACCGTACTTGTCCTTGTTGGCAGGATAGTCGGGGCCATCGAAGCGCGCGCCAGTGAAGACCACGTTGATCTCGGCACCGTCGTAGACCTGACTCATGAGCGCCTTGATGTCGTACGGACGAAACAGCACGCCGTTTTTCTCGACGTTGCACTTCGGCTCGGGCTCCATGATCGCAGCAGCCGCCCACGCGTGGCAGATGCCGTACCACGTCGGGATGCAAAAGCCACTGCGTTCACCGGAGCGAATACCGCACTTGCTGCCGTCGTCGAGACTCTTGCAGCCCGAGTCGTGATTGCAATGCTTGCGCTTGGATTGACCCAAGATCCCCGTGCTTCTCGAGACCGTATCTTGCAGTTGCTTGACGTCCTTCTTGAAGGCCACCGCGAGCTTCTCGGATGGCGCGGGCTCATCGTCGCGCCAGGCAAAGTTGATGCCATCCTCGAACGTTGGCCAGTAGCTCGACGGCCACGGGATGGAAGAAGCCACGCCACTCGAGTAGTCGTCCTTTAGCACGTAAAAGTTGCGCTCCAATGACTCGCCAAAGTAGTCCTCGAGGCGCTGGATGTCGCGGTACGATGCTTCCAAGAAACGACGTGCTCGCTCACCTTCGCCACGATGGCGATCGAGAGTCGCGTTCCCAATCGTCCCCGAGGCGAAGGTCTCATACGGTTCGTCAAACACGAGCGGCTCAATCTTCTTGCGCTCGTCGATGGCAGCGCCGAACGCCGGATGTTCGTGCGTCAGCGGCGCGCGGTCGTCCAGGGGCGTGATCGGGTTGGACTCCAGCGGAGCGCCATGCATACCTTGCGGAAGAGCAGCGCTCGCCGCAAGCACAGCAAGCAGCACATGCGCGCGCTGCCCAACGAGCCACGCGCGCAGCGCTGCTGAGAAGGCAGCGACCATCGTCGTCGCTCAGCCTAAACACGCGTAAAGGCTTCGACAACGTCTCTGAGTTCAACCGTGGCCGTGGCTTGCGTGCGATGTGCTTGGGGTCTCGTCTTCGTCGTCGAAGGCTGAGCTGCTGGGTAGGGAGTCCTGCTGTCTTGACACAGGAGGTGGTGCGCCGAACGTGGGGAATTCCAAAATGAACGGATACGTTGATCCCGTCGCACGAGGCTTGCGGATCACCGCCGCACAACTCGCCATTGCTTGCTTGGTTTCCACACACCCGCTCAGGCAGCAAGCGATCGACAGAGAGAGAGAGAGCCAAAGCAGCAGGTCGTTGCCGTTACAGTCTTTTGCCCTTTCGTTCTCATCTGGGGTGTCTGCTGCGCCAGATCCATGGTCTCGACACCCACACAAGTTACCTTTGTATCTGCGCTGAAGAGAAACTGTCAATGGAACGCGGAGGCGCTTTGCGCGCGTTCACACAGCAACAATAGCAGTTACAACAGCTGTGCGTACACACGATCCAAGTGCGCGAGTGCACAGTAGAATGCCAGCATTCGACTTGCGTGTACCAAGCCACCTGCACAGAAGCGAGCGAGCGCCCTCGAGCCAGTGCTTGTTTGCATTCCGCTTGTTGCTTTGCGTGTGTCTGCGCACACAAGATATTGCGAGCGTTCTGATTGGATATAAATCGCTTGATTGCTCTTTTGGCTGAAACGCTGGATTAAACAACAACACACTGTGCGCGTGTGTGCCCTTTGGCAGAATCGCGATGGTCCCATGGCTTCTCTGATGCTAACACCGCCCTGGTTTGTTGAGTGGTGCTGGTGGTCCGTGTATTGGCTGTACTACAGTATGTACGACGCTCGCAGGCGGCGCGAGCGAGCTGCATCAGTATAATGCCAGGCTGTGTGGGAAACGCACACATCCGACCCCCATATGTATCAAAGAACCGGGTCCAGGCGAATGCAATCTTCTTCGCTTGCGATCGAACGATTCGAAAGCAAGTCGAACGGCTTGAGAAATTCCGTTCACGGGTGCAAGAGATGCCAGAAAGCTGCCGAGCGCGCGATGGCGGAGAACGATTGCGCTGTGCGTCTCGTTTGGCTCCAAGCACATGAGCCAAAAGATCTGCAGTCGTCGTAGCATTTCGTCGTCGCCATTATTATTACTGTCAAAATGAAGATCTTCAAAGAAGCTTTTGCTGGTCGACACGCTGACTTTCGTCCACTTCAGATCTAAGATCGCAACTGAAACAGAGATAGTTAGTTCACATGCCCTTTTCAATAGATCATACTGGTTATGAAAAGTAACTGAACAACATCAACTTTCCTTAGCAAACGATTTATCATCCCATGTACGTTTAAATTTATAGTTGATCGGTTTGAAAGGGTAATCAAGTTTACTATTTGCACAAAAGCAAACGGCATAAAACCCCATAACCTTACGAAAAAGGGTCAAAAGCCACGCTTTTCCAGACAACACAAACAGCAAGAAGACAGTTTTTTTGACATCTTTGACACATTTGAGTGACAAAGGGGTCAAAAGAAATTAGACATTTTGTATTTATCGCATAGCCTCTGAGACCATGCATCGTGAAGCTATTTACGAAAGACAGGTCAGGCTATCGTGTTGAACGGTCCTGCCATGAAGATCACTGAAGACGTGTTGCTCGAGCACGCGGCACCCGTCCTGACAAGAACTCTCGTCACTCTCACTTGTCGATTCGCAGAGTACGAGCTACAATGGGAACCAAGATGAAACCTCTCCCACCCCACGAGATCCCGATGTGTACAGACGTGAAGACAAGAATATCAGTTTTGATCCTGCTTTGCCACGACGAACACGCACCCACACGATGTTGTACAGCATTCGAAGCGCAGTAGGTTGTGTGGAATGTTTTCTACTTTGAACTACTCAACGGTATGCTTCGTCGGAGGTTAAAGTTCAACGTCATTTAAGACTTGTCTTTCAAGCACTCAGGACCCATTTTGCTTCAAAGCAATGATAAAGCCTTGCTCCGAAGATCATCGAAGTGCAAGATAAACTAAGATCGCAACGACCACGATTTCAAACACAGCCGTCAAGCTGATGCCTGCAAGTGCTGTCACATGAGTAGCACATGATTCTGCTGAGATCCGTCGCACACATATAGCAACCTTCTTTAGGAATAAACTGCAATTCTCGGCTGCGAAAATGAACCTGACGTTGTACCGTAAAACAGGACTGCACATTGCACCCTGGCGTGGCACTTTGAACGTTTTCCGTACGTTATTTGTTCTGACAAACTACAATATCCATCGCGCAGGACACACAGCGTAGAGCGTGTTAAAGATTTGTAACACAAGATGCCCCCAACAGCTCATTCAGGTGTCGGTGAAACTCATCTCTGTGCGGCGCTAGCTCGATAGCTGTACTCAGTACCCAGAGTCGATTAAGGTACAACAATATCTTGAGCAAAGTGATATTCTCAGTGAGAATCCGAGTGAATAGAAGATGGAAAAGGATGGGAGCGAAAGAAAAGTTGTTTTCACACTCGAAGTACACGCGCCAGCTAGCTTAAGACACTCAAAGCGCTCGCGACACCAAGCTCACGCCGGCCACCACAAGACACCCAATGCGCTCCAGACGCTAAACTCACTGAATCGGTCACGCCGGTCAGGACTGGTCCTCCACCCTCTGCGTCGTTTCGCACGCACGTTTCTAGCCACCAGACGTTCAAGCACGTCCAGCCACTCGGCTTCAGTCCACGTGCATCCACAATCAGCGAGTCACTTGCGCTTTCACCGCACACCGGTAAGACGGTGCAACCGCGGACTTGAAACCCTCCCACCGTCCCAAGTCTATCTTGTGCGGGGGGCTTCCTTACAGATATATGCATTGGCGTGTGGAGAGACGTAGTAGCATTGTCTTAATTTTTAATCTATGCTGTCCTTTGTTTGCCCCTACAGAGAATATTGTGGAGCGCGCGATTTTCACTTGGCAGTATGTGCTGAGTCTGGTGTGCCTGATAATGCTGTCACTGTTGTTGTAGCTTCATGGTGAACAATGTG
>JAADXK010000698.1:0-17152 GCA_023337805.1 Globisporangium barbulae | reverse complement strand
TAGTTTACGGCGTCTTTTTGTAATTTATCAAGTGTACATCTCAACATAGGATTCAGCGCAATCTCATCAAACGCACGTGATTGGCCAATTTTGGGGTGTACATCTTAAGATAGTGTGCATCTCTACAAAGAAAATACGGTATATACAGAGTAGCTCTTCACAAGTGTAAGGAACCACTTCGGTGGTCATCCGTAGCTCTTCACAAGTGTAGGTTGGTCGCGATAGAGTGGGAGAACCAATGGGTCGTCGTCATGTCGTCGTCGTCGTGAGGAACTCCAAGATGCGCACGCAGGTCGGACCAAGCGGTCTTAGTCCGCTACAGTATAGTACGTACTGCTACTGTATGCCGTGGCGAGGGTGAACTGGACAAACAGAGAAATCGTTGAGTCCCTCCGGCGACAGATCCCGCACTGCACTGCAATAGGATTTAAGCTCAAGTAACCAGTCGAGGTGACCTCAACGTTCATGGCCCACGGGCTCTTTAGCCCCAGTCTAACGTCGAGCATGACACGAGTTTGTCATTCGCGCGTTTACGTCCCGATGCTTAAGGGCCTCACTGAAAAGAAGAGCTGGTGACCAGATCGAACGCATGCCACACTCAGCACTCGAGTCAGCCCTCACGGCACTATATAGTGTGATAGTGTGATATCGGATCGCGCTCATTTGTCATGTCTCTCCGAGACGGAGCACACGGAGCTAATTGATTGTTCGCCAGTGCGATGTCCACAAGCATAAACATTCTCTCAGGCCATCCCTCCCGCTTTCTCAATACAAGACTAGAGCCGCACGCAGCGTCTCATGGTCAGTCTCAGAGCTACAGGATCCTAGACGCTCGGGTCAACAGGTGATAGCGATGGAGGTGGTGATGATGAAGACAACCGAGCGAGTAAACTGGATGAAGGCTGTAGTGAGTAATTGCGGCTTCATGGTCCTCGACGCCTCCACATACAATTCTTCTCGCCGGACGAACGAGAGAAACAGACCTCGCAGGCGTTTCTACAGTACACTCGAGTCTTTCTCGATCGCTTTTGTCGTTTATCAAACGCGATCCGACTCTTCTGCTGCATGGTAAGGCGCTTCAGATGCAGTGCCTTTCCTCCTCTCGTCTACACGCACCGCTGATTCTGATCCCAGCGAGAAAGTGTATGTTGGCGGGCTTCGTGCTCTTTCTGCAACAGAGCGAGCTGCTCGTTCGTCGCGCACATCTCACCTCAAGTCTCGTCATCACGCCTATGCAACAGAACCCCATCCTCTGTATCAAGTTCGCTGCAACCTCAACTTGGGAACGTGCTGGTCTTTCTGGATCGAGGCGTCTCTCTGATACAGAGCAGCAATTACGATCTGCAGCAGGTCATCATCAACTGAAGGCTACAACAATACCACTGCAATATAAAGGAGCGCATGTCCAGATCTTGTTCACAGTCTCTCGGTTCGTGATTTTCTGGTCGAGCGAGCACAGACAGTAAGTGCTTGTTGCTCATCCCATCTGTATTCAGATACACTCAGGGTATCGACGGCACGTAGAACCACACCGACGAGACCTTGTCGGCCCCTCGCACTAGCCTGGGCTCGTTCTTCTGTACTGAAGGCAGAAGGGGGATTTGATGATCGATGTGGCGCTCCACCAGGACGAAGAAAATTGAAACTCCTCCAATCTTGAGAGAGCAAAGAGCTTCATCTCAGAGAACAAAGCCCAGTGTGGTGCAGCGTCGCTCGTATTCAGCTGGCGTCGCCCACTGAAAGCTGGAATCGCGTGCGAGCTCCACTCGTTGATCCATGTCGTCTCAGGCTGGCGATCGGAGTCTTGGGAATGGCCGCTTGGTGTGTCAATATGGTCCCGGAAACTACCATTTTAGCTCACAAATTAAATATAATACAGCATCACGCCCAGCACTGGACAGCAACATGGCGGAGCCAAGCGGAGCGCAGACCGCGAGCGGGAGCGACGACAGCAGCAGCCCAGTGGACATTGTCATGAGCCCCGCAGTGCGCTCGCCGTCCTCATTAGCTGCGCCGTCGTCGTCGTTCCGCAAGCTCCGCCAGCTGCTCATGGCCAAGAAGTTTGAGACCTACGACAACCTGCCCGTAGGACATGACAGCACCTGAACACTGCATCGTGGGGCTCATCATGCTCCCAGAAGCTGTCGATGAATCTGTAGCTTCTCTTTGCCCACTGACAATGCTCGTGTGTGACGCTTGTTATTACAGGTGGAGGTGCTCCCACAAGCGCTCTTCATTGGCTCGTTCGGCGCGGCGAATAACCGCGCGGCGCTCCAGCAGCGCGGCATCTCGCACATCCTCTGCGCCTCGGGCTCGCTCCCTCTTCAGTGAGTCGCCCTAGCATCAACGCAATGCTCACTACATGAGCCAACGAGCCATCTGACTGACCCACAACACACACACGCGCGCGCTCACAGGTTTCCCGACGCCTTCGAGTACCTGCGCCTCAACATCGCGGATTTGCCGAGCGTGTGCATCGCCGAATCGTTCCCCGCGGCCTTCGCGTTCATCGATAGGTACGAGGACACTGTGTTGGTTTCTACCATTCACGAGAGCAATCAACGCCATCACTGACTTTCACACACATAAAGCGCGCTGGTGAGCGGCGGACGCGTGCTCGTGCACTGCTTTCTCGGGCGCTCGCGATCCGCGGCACTCGTTCTCGCGTTCCTGATCGCGAGACGGCGCATGACGCTCAGTGAAGCAACTGCGCTGCTGAAAGACGTGCGGCCGCAAGTGCAGCCCAATAGCGGCTTCCTGGCAGAGCTGCAGCAGTTGGCTGAAGAACAGCAGCTCGGCCAAGACCAGCAGCAGTCCAGTTAAGGGCTCTGAGCTATTCATTGTGTTATCAGAGAGGCCTTGAGCCGATTCGCTATGCCACCGTTCGTATTAATAACGTGAAACGAATGAACTGCTAGTACAAGGAGTAGGCTTGTTTCGTCAGCAGAACCTGAACGATCGGCATTCGTGCGAAAGAGTGATCGCGCAGCCATGAGCAGTAGCATGCGCAGGTCGATGGCAGGAGGGATCGCGAGCGACGAGGGTGACTATGACGACACGGAGGAGGATCGCGACATGATTCTCTCCAAGGACGACTTTGAGATGCTCCACGTAAGTTTTCCATTTGCTTCTTAGTCGCTCATACAGTCGTCTTGGTCGGTTGTTCGCTCGTCTTTTGCTCACTTACGTTGTGGTGAATGTGTGTAGGCACTGCACCGGTTTGTGCCGCTGCCAGCGCTCTCGTCCAACATCCTGCGCATCATCTGCGACGACGACCTGCAGGTCGCGCACGAAGAGGACGAAGACGACGACAACGAGACGCCTGCGAGTCTAGCAGCAATAGCAAATAGCGACGGTCACGACGACAACTGCCAAGACAGCGGACCCAGGAGGACCTGCTTGGTAAGAGCGCCGCTCAGCAGCAATAGCAGCAGCAGCGAGTTGGCTGGTGCTGCAATCCCAAAGCACTCGCCCCTGACGCGGCGTCTGAGCAAAACGCCGATCAAGCCGCGCATTGAGATCAACCTGGCGCCATCGCCACAGTGCCAGAAGAAGCTGCAGCAGGTCCAGCAGCAACAGCATGAGCCTGTGAACAACAACGAGTTGGACTCCAGTCACGACCGTGGTAGCACCACGTTCAAGGTAACAACACGTGAACTCCGAACAGAATGACGACGCGGTAGATCAATACATACTCAACACAATCGACATCTCAAAGCAGTTGGATTACGTGAATTTTCTGCTAGTGAGTCGGCACTAGCTCTCACATTAGAGCTCGTCGTTTTCATGCGATGATACTTGGGCTTCTTCCGCCTGCTCCTCGTCACCGTCAAGAGCTTCAAGGGGTTCTTCGATGGCACTCTCAGCAGCGTCCTCAGCTGCGTCTTCGTCACTGGTAGTAGTAGACGCAGCAGTCTCGTCTTCACTGGTGGTGGCTTCAACAGCGTCGTCGCTCTTGAGCTTCGCGACGATGAACTCGGAGATCGTCTCCTCATCCCAGCTCGCAATGCTACATTCACACACCAAGAACATAGTCTATGAGCACCATCGCCTCGTCCACAGTCATGCACTCGCATCAGCTCAAGTCCCTAGCAGCTCGCTGTATGACTAACGCACCCGATCTCCTCCTTCTTGTTGCCCTCGGCGTCGTAGAAGATCAGGAACGGGTGACGCGCATTGATGTACTTTGTAACAAAAGAGAAACAACACAAAGCCATAGCCACACATTTTTCATTAGCCACCGCACCCAATAAGACATATGGCATAATCAAAACAATGCAAACCGTACCTTGATCTGCAGCTTGGCGTACTTCTCGGCGTGGTAGTGCACAAAGTTGGCGACCTTGGGGTACCGCCCGAACTTGCATGTGCACACCTCGAGCACGGCGTGGTCATACTGCTGCAACGCGCCCTGAGCTGCCAGGTCGAGCGCCGAGAGGTCCGTGCAGCACTTGCGGCATTCGGCGTCCAGCGTCTCGCTCGCGTGCATCTTCTTGATGTTCTTCTTGTCGTCAAGTGATGTGAGCTTGTCGCTCAGAAACGTGGAGAGCTCGTCGCAGCGACGGCAGTCGAGCACGTCGGCGTCAAAGCCCAGCGCGCGGCACGCGTCCACGTCGCGAGTGGTGATCGCGGTGGCGTCATCGGTGCACACGACAGCTGTAGCGGAGAGCATGACCGCCAGGAGCATGACGAGCGTCGCCGCACGAGAGCGCATGGGCAGCATCAGCTTGGACGACATCGATGGAATTGAATTGAGAGCTTCCTTCAATCCACGTGTCGACGATTGTTAATGTGATTTTGACGAACTATTGTTGACATAGCTGCTATCAGATCAGTAGCAGTTATGTGTTGATTAGAGCATATGGATTCTGACGTATCTTGGCACGCAGCTTCGGTTGCAGCTGGTCGATCCTGGCCGCCAGCTCAGTTTCTTGGGAACGCCTTGCGATTGCCCTTGTGTATGCAGTGGTCCTTGATCTCCTTGACAACTTCATAGAGCGTCATCTCGTGCAGATCCGCATGGAGTTGCTTGAGGAATTCGAGCGCGTCCTTGGAGCCGATGGCAGCGCGGCGGCTCGCGATCTCCTGGCGCGCGTCGAACCACGGCTCGAGTGTGTCTGTCAGCTCAAAGAGCGGCTCGTCATTGATCGCGCGGCACCGCGGGCGGATGTAGTCGACGAGCGCTAAGTACCACGCTTCATCACCGAAAATGCGATGGAACAACACTTCAAAGTTGTTGCGGTCGCCCATGGACCCATCGTCGCCCTGGCGCGCGAGCAGGATCGAGAAGTCGATCTACGCGGCCACACAGACACACGAGACCTCGAGACGCCACTCGGCGCGGTTCTCCGTGTACTCGAGGGCATTCTTGACGGTCTGCACGATCTTGGCAGGGCACTGCGCAATTACGGCTGGACTCACGAGCCCTGCCTTCACGCGTGCACTGCTGTTGTTACACACTCTGCTTAACGCCGAGTCCGCGGCTCTTGAAGTTGGTCCGCGAGAGTAGGTCTCTGTCGCTGGATGCGCGCGAAGAGCACGCGCCTTGTGGCGTCGTCGCGCTCTTCACACCAGCCATACGGTACACGAACGCTTGCATTCGCATGCCTTGCTCGCAAGAGCTCAGCACTCGCAGCTGGACTCGATGATGGGGTTCAGGTGTCGCTTGCACATGAGGCTCACGAACTCGTTGTTCATCATCTACCGCCGCACGAACGCGTCGAAAACGTTGTACCAGACCGTGGCCTCCTCCTCCGTGGCCGCCGACAGGAAGAGCTCGCGGCCGAAGCTTAGGTGCACGCAGAAGCCGTGTTTGACGCCGCCCTAGTAGAGCACGTTGGTGACCTCGTCGCGCTTGATGATTTTGGTGCCCTCGCGGTGGTCCTTGTACGTGAGCACGCCGTCGCGGAACGTGAAGAAACGTTGTTTCCAGCACTTCATGCGCAGCTCGCGCTTTACCAGGTAGCCGTCCAGCTGGTACATCGTGTACATGTGTGCGGGTCTCGTAGTGGGGTTCGTGACACTGGTGAGAAGGAAGAATCGCGAATGCCAGCGCAGCGCCATTGTTGTCACCTTCGCCCTCTTTTCCCATCATGAGCTCCACCATTTAACCAGATCTGGATACTACAACATTCTTTCGACACAGCTTACAATGCTGAGTTACTCACAATAGGGAGACTGGTCGATGCAAAGTGAAGCCACGCAAAATGGGGAGCTCTCAAAGCACAAGGAGCTCCGCGATGGAGTGGCGCACGCTGTTGTTGCTGCATAGTTTCATGGGATCAATGCAATCTATTGAGTTGTATGTAGATGAGAGGGACGAGCTGTTTGTTGTCTCTATAGCATATCATCGCTCTCTCTAGCAGAACAGGAACGTGGGCTTCTGGGCCTTGGGCTGGCACATGCGCTCGGCACGCTTGTTGCCCACAATGCGCTGCATGCGGAAGAGGTCGAGGCGCGTGAAGAGCGCGATGGAGCTCCTGCTCGCCAAGGCACCTGCAACGTCCACAGCGTCCTCCTCGGCTCCGTGGTTCTCGCTAGAGGACGTCGTCGTGTCGCCGAGCATGTTAAGCATCTCCGAGTAGAAAGCGCCGGCCTGCGGCAGGCCGTACCAGATGAGCTGATGTACACCGCGGATCTGGTACTGGTGGTAGAAGTGGAAGCGCTCGGTAAAGAGCATCACGTGCGCCTTGCCGTGGAAGAACGACGTGCGCGCGCGCGAGACCTGCTTGTTGGTCGTGTACTCGCAGCACTGCACGCTGCGGATGAGCTTCTTGTTCATCGAGTCGTTGAAGAGGTTGCGCACGCGCACGTAGTCAAAGTACGACGGGATGAAGATCAACACGTGCTTCTTCGGGTGGTCCAGCAGCGGCTCGAATACATGCTTCTTGAAGTACTCGAAGCGGATCTCCACCTCATCTTTCGCGCTCAGTGCGCGTCCGGCGCTCACGTCCAGGTCCACGCGCTGGAAGATCTGCTTGATCTGCGGTACGACGCGTGAGATGGACGCCGAGCCGTCCGCTGGGTCATACAGCTTCACGTACTTAACCAGGCCGTCCTTGTTCTTGCAGCACTTGGTCACGAGGTGGTTCAGCGCCGGCTCCACGCCGTGCGCAAACACAATCGTCTGCCGGAAGTACGCGCCCAAGAACGCCAGGTTCCACTCGCGGATGCGCGCAAAGTCCGCGTTCGGCGCTTCTTTCGGCTGCACGTTGAGCGCGCGCACGACGTGGCGCAGGTGCTCGACGTTCTGCATGAGCATGAGGCTCGCCGAGTCCACGACGCACACCTCGATGGACGTGAGGAAGTCGGTCGAGAGCCGCACCTGATCAGCATCATCAGCGGAGTCCAAGTCCACCACTTCGTCGCCCAGCTGCTGGCGAAGACCCAGCGGGGACGCGATGATGATGTCAGCATGGTGGTACTCGCTGTAGAACCGCATGGCCTTGCGCGTCAGGGACAAGCCGATCTGAAAACAGTCATCATTGTTTCCCTCGGCAAACACCTTCTGCCACTCCTTCAGGCCGTCCTTGCTGTCATGAGCATCCTCCTCGTCCTCCTCATCCTCATCATCCTTGGCCGAGCCGTACTCGTTGAAGAATCGGTCCTTGTTGTGGAATGTGTCGACGTTCGCCGGCAGAAGCTCCAGCAGCAGCTTCACGAATGCCAGCGCCGAGCTGCGCAGCGGTAGCAGCACCAACACAGTCGCTCGGCAGAAGCCCTGGTCGCGGTATTCCTTCTCCTCTTTATCCTCGTCCTGCAGCGTCGCTGCTGTTGCTGCGGCGGCGACAGCTTCCGTGGTTTCCTTCTCCTTGTTCTGGCGCTTGCGCAGTCGCTCGTTGTTCCTTGCGACCGTGTCTCGGGACTTGATAATGTGGTTGAGCACGTGCATGGCGCTCAGGCGGCGCAGCGTCTCGGTGCTCTCGTACGTCTGCGCCGCGTAGAACACGTCCTTGTACGACGAGAACTGGTGGAAGAGCGAATATTCGAGCGACTTGGGCGTCCAGAGCGTCTCTGGGTCCAGCTCCTTAGCCTTCCACGCGTCCAGCAGGCGCGAGCGCACGTACAACTTGCTGCTCACCGGTGCAACTTGCTCGTCGGTAATAGAGCCATTGCGGTATGAGACGCTGTACTCCGACGGCGACGCGTAGTGGATCACCTGATCCAGTTCGTTCTGCGGCGCCAGCGGCGCAAACTTCTTCGGTAGCTCGTCGAACTTCTGTGCGTCGCGCTCGTCAAAGTCCGTCAGCAGGTAACGGCGACGATATGGATCCTGGTCCTGTGCGAGCTCGAGCTGTTCCTTGTCGTCTGCCTCTTCTTCCTGCTTATCCTCTTCGTCGTCGTCCACCTGCGTCTCGTTCTCGTTGTCATCATCGAGTTCTTCCTGTTCAGTCGCGTCGGCCTCATCATCCCGATCGATCACGTTGCCGTCTTCGTCGATCTCCTCGCCATCCTCGTTCACGAGTACCTCCTCGTACTCATCTTCCTCATTGTCTTCGCCATCCTCTTCGTCTTCGTAGAGTCGGCCACGCGCCGCTGGCTGGAACGTCTGCACGAACTGGTCGAACACGGAGCTGCGCTTCTTCTTCTTCGTGGTCATGAGCTCGTCGCCGTCGCTCTCGTCGCTGTTGCTGCTGTCATTATCACTGCTGTTTGTGTCGTTTTCGTCGCTCTCGGCAGCGCCGTTCTGTGTTCTGTTTTTCTTCCGCTGGCTCTTGGTCAGGCGTCCACTCAGCTCTGCGCCTTCGTAGAGCTTGTCGGCGTGCTGCTGCTTGAGCTCCAGGTACTGCTCGCGCTGCGCGTGCTTCTTCTGGTCCACGGTGCTGTTGAACGACTTCTTCTTGTTGTTGAACTGCTGCTTGTGCTTCTTCCACTGGCCGAACATGGACTCCTTCGGCTCGCGCTTCGCCTTCTTCTGCGGCTGCCCGTCCTCGTCCACGCCGCCGCCGCGGCCAGCGCCCTTCGCGGGCGCCGTGTAGTCGTCCCAGACGTTGCTCTTGCGCTTCTTCGCGCTCTTCTTCTTACCGCCTGAGCCGCCGCTGCCGCCTCCTTTACGCGGCGCCATGCTCCTAGCTGCTCGTTGTGAATGCGATTGCTGCGGCTTCCAGTCAA
Source organism: Globisporangium barbulae (assembly GCA_023337805.1). NCBI lineage: Eukaryota > Oomycota > Peronosporomycetes > Pythiales > Pythiaceae > Globisporangium > Globisporangium barbulae. The sequence continues at coordinate 8,041 of JAADXK010000698.1, read as the reverse complement.
ATAGTGATGGCCAACCAAGTTGCAGATGTATGAGAGCGACTAAGTCTCGTGACAAAATAAGTTGACACGGCTTGCGAGTTATTGTGATTCATATACTTTAAGTCTGTCTACTTTTGAGTTATGTTTTTGTCTGACTTGACACAAAGTCATTTGCTACAGATTTAAGCGCACGTAAATATCCGCATGATATTTAATGAGCACAAAGTCTGCGCAAATGTTTTGGACACAATGCAAAAGCAAATCGAAATGGCAACAGTGCTCTGCAGCGACGAGCTACAGACCAAGGACGGCGTGAAGCCGATCGCCAGTGTGCTTCAGACAAGAAGGCTGTCGACAGCTATTGAGTGGACCGCGAGCAAGAGCAGTAGCTGAGCACGAGCTCTAAAAATAGCCCACGATGCCAATCACAAGCACGAGTGCCTTTTCAAGATGGCGCTAAAATGCGTCGTCGAACCAGGCATCACGCAAGATGACCAGTGATTCCCGCTATAATTATTAGCGCTTGACGTATCGAGAGCAAGTGAGTGAGGCAGAGCACAAACATGACGGTGGGCGCACACTACTGGCAGGAGCAGCTTCATGCTGATGCAGCAGACGAGGCGCACGAGGAAGAGGAGGCCGACGCGCGCGAGCTCGCGCACTTGCTGAGCGACGACGAGCAGGACGAGCGCGGCGGTACTACCAGCGGTCTCAGCAGCAAGCAAGTGCTCTTCACCGAGTCGGTCATGGCGATTCTGTCCAAGATGACGCCTGCAAGCGGCGACGAGTGAGTGTTCTGCTGTGCAGTAGTCTGCGTGTTGTGTGCGCATACTGAGAGCTCCTTGTTGTTGCTATTAGAATCTCGGTGGACGAACTCAAGGCGGAGCTGTTGCAGTTCCCACGCGACGCGAACACGCTCTCGCTCGTGCAACTACTCAACGAAATCCGCGAAGAGTACGTGCCGAAAGAGGCTGTGCGCAGCATCTGGCGCAAACTGCTCGCCAGCTCCACACACCACAGAGGTAAGAGCGGCAACGGCAGCAGCATGAGCACACTCAAGAACAAGCGCGCTCGGTCAGCCGCCAACATTCCTATCGTGCGCAGCCGGCTACTTGAAGTACGAATCCCACTTGTGTGGATGTTGGATAACTTGATCAGTAGCTGGAGATTGACTGGGTCTCCTGCTGTGATCACTACAGTCGAAGCGCAAGCAGGCAGAGTGCGACCTCAAGCTGCTGCAGAACCGCATCCTGCTTCTCCAGGTACACCGCGCTTTCTGGTATATTCTTTAGCAATAACATTGCAGACCATGTGCTGGTTGCCGCCAACCATGTTGTCATTATCATACGCATACAGCAAGAAGAATCCAAGGCGTGGAAGAAGATTGTGCAGACGAAGGACCGCGCGCAGGAGATTCTGCAAATCCGCGAGGCGAACGTCAGGAAGCAGGAGCAGAAGAGTCTCCAGGCGCTGCAGCGCGAGCAGGAGACACGCTCGGTGCAGAAGAAGCAGCACTTTCTCAAGAAGGAATCGGTTGTGAAGAAGAAACATGCGGCGATCCAAGTCATCTCGAAGAAGTACCAGGATGTGGAGCTCGTCAAGAGCGAGAGCCGGCGGCTCAAGGCCGAGCGCGAGCGGCTGCAGCTCGAGGAGGTCGAGCGCGCGCGCGAGAAGCGCGAGAGCATCCGGCGTCAGGAGGAGGCGCTCAAGCGCAAGAAGCGGAGCGAGCGCCACGCACAGGACCAGGGCGTGGCATTGCGGCTGATGAAGAAGGTGATCGACGAGGAGCGCAAGATCCGCGCGCACCAGCGGCGCGTTGAGGAGATGGAGCAGACGGAGCTCGAGCTCATCCAGCGGCTGCAGGGCACGCAGCTCATCCAGCGTGAGGCGTACACTGTGCTGGAGCACGCGCTGCTGCGCTCCGACGCGCGGAAGCTCACTCAACAGCAGCCGTTGGCCTCAGGAATGCACGGAGCACAGCGAGGGAGTGCCAGCATTCTGCCGCATCATCATCACCAGTCGGAGACTTTTCACCTCCTCCCCTTGGATAAATGATACCATTGTCAATATTTATAAATGGAGTGTATAGTTTTGTACATTTTTAGACTCACGCGAGTCTTCAAGCGTAGTTTGATGCTAATTTCGTATCGTTTTTCACAGGTTTATTATCTTAGACTTCTTGTTGAAGCGCACGTCAACACTCCTCACATAGTGAAAACCCAGTTTGCTTATTAAAAAACGTCCACAGCCTCTCAAAAAATATGCATCAAATTCAATCTAGTATTAGATATGATGGGATCAATTCTGGAAGGAAGCCGTTGACTGCATTCACGCGCACTCAACATCAACGAAAAAGAAAAACACTGCCACGCAGAACGAGAGTAGCTCGCACGACGATCACGCCCATAACACCAAGCGGCAGGCGAGCAGCTCATTGTACGTGACGCCACCGAGCTCTTCTGTTTCTCCTCACTAAGTACTAGCGACACACGCACGCTCCGTCGTGTGACTGAGCAGTCAAGACACACAACCAAAGCAGGTCGAAGAGCGACGGACGACCATGCCGTGGCGCTACCTGCGCATGGAGGAGCACTTTGAGCTCGTGAAAGCCAACTTCATTCGCTGCGAGGAGTGTAACGAGAATTTCTTTTTCGACTTTTTGCGTCACCCGCGGTACGTCCGTGCCTGTCTGCCTGTGCTTATTTCTCCATCAGCAAGTGGTCATGCCCGTTCGATGGCACTAACCACCACTGTCTTGTGTATGTATGGGTGTGATTTGAATGAACTGCAGGTACTTTGTGACACACTTTAAGAGCTGTCACCTGAAGAACCTGCTCTATCGCTTCAATGGGCACTCGGAGGAGGAGAACTCGCGCGTGCGCTTCGGCCCGCGCCGCAAGAAAGACGCCAACAACTGGTTCGGCCAGCTCAAGTCCACCGAGAAGCGCATGGTAAGTAATCGTCGCTTTACTGCTTTAGACACCAAGCCTGCGGGCTAATAACTCACTGAGTTATCTATCGATGTGTGTGTATACTAGATCTCCATGCAGGACAACAAGTGGAGCGAGATCTCGGAGCGCGAGTGCTGGTCCTGCCGCCTGTAAGCACCTCACAGAGGCTGTGCCACTTTTTCATAATGTCTGTTGCTAAGTGGGTAATCAACACTGTGTTGTATGTTTATTTAATACAGATGCAGTGACGGCAAAGCTGACCTGACGCAGGTCTTTGAGCTGAGCGAGCTCGGGCGCGGCCAGGCGTTTCTGCACCTGCGTCAGGTGCACGAGCGCGCCTACGACGAATTCCTCCACAAGCTTCCCGCGGTGCAAAGTGGCGCGTTTTTGAATATGCGCGGCACAGCCGGGGATCTGCTGATGAGCGCAATCACGTCGTCGTCATCTCACTCTCAGGCGCACCATCGAACCCCAGCGGTGCCTCACACGAGAGGGTCGGCGTCTGCAGATGGCCATGCGCATCAGAATTCGCATGCGGTGCCTGGTGTTGCTGTTCATGAACATAACAGTAGAGATGGCGGCGATGAAGGTGAGACTGTCGCTGATTTTGTCGACGCATCTCTTACAGAGACCCAGCCCGCAGCACAACAGCAGCCGAATAATAACATGCACACGCGAAACGAGAACGCGGCTCGCAACATGCAGCAGCGCATGGCCGAGGCGAATCGGAGTCGGCTGCGACGTCTGAAGGCGTCATCAGCGGAGCGTCACCTTGAGGCGGTACGCAGCAAGAAGCGCCGAGATAGCCTCACACCCGTGCAGCGGCAGGCAGATTACGACCGCCGGAAGCGCAAGAAAAAGCGCCAGGAGGAGTCGGTGCGTAGCCGCAAGCGACGGGAACAAGCATCCGAAGAATCGCGACAGAAAGAGCAGCTCCGGAGTCGTGAGAGGCGACGCAACGCCACTGAGGACCAGCGGAAACGCGAAGCCGAGCGCAGCAAGCGGCGGCGCGAAAACGCGAGCGAGGAGCAGCGCATCAAGGAGCGCGAGCGGTGCCGCAAGCGCTACGAGACCAAGAAGAGTCGCAAGAGCGGGGGTGGCAGTCAGTACTCGTCGAACAACAGCTCGGGCAATGTGAGTGACGATGACGACGGCACCCACAGCTCTAGGTCGGTGTCGGACTACGACCACCACTCGCAGCACCAGCAGCGTCATTACGACGACAACAGCACACGCCAGCACCAGCAGCAGCACCACGAGTACTACCACCAAGAAGAGCTCCACCAGCAGCAACAGGTCCAGCAACAGCAACAACACAATTACGATCTCGGTCGGCCGCTGAATGGTGCGATTACCAGACAGCCCGAGCAACAGCAGAGCAGGTTTCCAAGCGCTTTGCCGTCAGCCACAGGACAAGCTTTCCAGGTGCCGCCTATAGATTCGATCCGAGTTCCTCCGTCACTGTCGCCTCCTGGTCTCAACTCTCACAGCAGGGACGACATGCGCTCGTCGCTCTCCGAGCCGAGCGGCTTCCGGTTCTTCTCGTCTCCATCTCCATCAGCTTTGACTCCGGAAGCGTCGTTTGCATCAATTAGTGGACCTGCGCGACCTTCTCCTGCGACGACTTCTAACAGCAACAGCACAACGAGCGCATTCCGACCTGGTGGACTGTTGCCCATGTACCCACAGCATCTCGCCACGAGCCCCATCATCCGCAGCACAAATGGTGGAAATGGTGGCGATGGTGCCAGTAGACCCATCGGTACGATAAGCGGCAACGGCAACAATTTCTCAGCAGCTGTCCCTTCACAGCAGACTCCGTTTGCACTCCCGCACCCCCCGCCGTCTCTGCATGCGCTGTCACAGTCGCTGCAGCCGCTACCGAGCACTTCAGCAGCGAGCCGCGAACAGCAAGCTCGAGTCGCGATGGCCTCGAGAGCGAACTCTGCTGCTGATACTGGAACGCAGCCGACTGGGCCGTCCTCACACGCTACCGCTACCAACGCTGAGCGAGCGCCAAACCAAGAGATCACCACCACCAGCAACAGCAACCTGACGTTCGTTTAGAGATCGCGAAAGGCATGTGAAGAAGACCGCGAGACTTGTGCAGAAGAATCGAGTGAGTGGTGATGTAAACTCGGGCCAGTGTTTACGGAGAAGGAGGTCACTGGATGCCTCGGCTGTGTATGCAATTGACATCTGGACCACTGATATGTGTGGCATCCAACCAATTTCTGTTATGTTAATGAAACTGTGCAACCAAAGAGGAAAAAATGTGAGCTACCCAATGCATCTTCGCTTCTCCGCCAACCATTTCTCCTCAACCAGTAAGCCGATTTCCTATAACGGCACCTTGTCGAGACGGCGGTCACCATATGTACTGCGCTGTGATTCTTCTATGAAGATGCTGCTGTGGACGCTGCTTTCTGGTTGAGCGCCTGCTCGACGTACTTGTCGGTCGCGAGCTCGTACTCGGAGAGAAACCACGCGGCCGAGTTTTTCTGGATGTACTTGAGGAAGTCGTTGAGGCGGCTCTGGATCGACGTAATCTCGCGCGCCGGCAGGTTCGCGCCGCCCAGCAGGATCGGCAGGCGCACTGTATCATCATAAAGCAAGAGGACATTAATGAGAGAAACTAATGGCGAGAGCTCAGTAAGCAAAGTGCTGACGTACCAAAGAGGCGGATCAAATGCTCGGCGCCGTAGATGTCCGAAAGTTGTGTGTCGGCGTGCTTGAGCTTGATGTCGTGGTACTGCTTGCGCTCCATGCGGTATAGTAGGATCGAGCCGAGCGCGCGATCAAAGTACGACTGGATGCCATCCATGATGCCCTCGAGGTTCTTGTACTCCTTGTCGTCGGCCGGTTCTCCCTCCTTGAGCTTGGATTTTTTGAACTCAAGGTAGTTCTTGATGATTTGGCTGACCGTGGGCTTGCGTGGCAGCGTCACGAGGCGGTACGGCTCGTGGGTCACGTGCTTCCAGTCCTCCACGAGCTGCTTCTTGAGCGAGAAGGGCATCTGGATCGAGATCTGCTTGGCCGCCGGGCCGTGGCCCACACGCTCGCTTTCATCCTGCGCATCCAGGGGCAGCTCCTCTGTGTCGTTCTCAACGTCGCGCTTCATCTTCTTGAACGGCGACTTCTTGGACGCGCTCGGGTCGATGCCAGCCGTGCTGATCTTCTTCTTCTTCGCCATGGCGGACTTGGCCTTCTTCATCGCGTCGAACTCGACCTTCGCGCGCTTCTGCAGCTCGCGGTTCGCCGGCGTGTCCTCGAGCACGCGGTCGTGCGCGATCCACTCGTCCCACTTCTTGTGCCAGCCCTGGTAGTGCACGTAGTACATGGACGCGCCCGAGCCCTTGGTGCTGCTCTTGTCGCTCTGCATGCCATGCCCGTGGTCGATCTTGAGCACCTTGGCGTCGTAGATCATCACGCCGTGGTACGCCATCACCGTGTCGTCCACCTTGACCACCATCTTCTGCTAGTTATCTCTGCGTCACAGGGGGCTGCTTGCGGTCGTGCGCTGAGCTTGTGCGTGCTGCTGCGCTTGCTCGTCTCTCTCGTTCGTTCGCGTTGTTGTTTTGGCGCGCGTTCAAAACCAAAGTAGCGGGGAATATAAAAATAAATTGCGGCAAACCGTCAAATGGTAATTTACCCCATACAAAAATGATTACTAAAAAGGTCCAAAATGTTGACTTACCGTTTTGTATCGAGATTGTTATTATAAGCGCAAGTCAAGATTTTATAACTTCAATAAAAGAACTGGTGAAATGTTTTTCGGTCCTTAATATAGCAATCTCGATACAAAATGGCAAGTCAACATTTCGCAACTTTTAGTAATCATTTTTGTATGGGGAGTTACGCGACGGCAAATCGCTAAGAAGGATGACTCAGCAATGGCGATGACGGTGCTGCTGCTGTCGCTCTCACTGGCCGTGCTCGCGCCCACGACAGGGACCGTGATCCCCACGAGCAATGCGGCCTTCCAGCTGTTGTCGCAGCATCCGCAGCTTGCCGGCTCTTCTGCGCGCCGTCGCACAATTCTGGTTGGGCGTCCGCCCCCCAAGTCGCAGAACTCGCGCTGGAAGCACTCACTGCTGTTAGCCAATCAGAATGCAGAACACCAAAATACTTGTTCTTCCAGATAGCAGGCTTTTGATCTTGTGTTTGAGGTTTTTAGTGCTTTATTTCGACGGCCAGCAGCCACAAAAGCGTACACAAGCAAGATAGCGAGAGCCGGCAGACCACGCGTCAAGGGCGACGAAAGGAAGAAGGTGAAGCATGCGCACAACTCCTTCACCAATCAGCTAAAGCTGGACACGATCAGCCACTTGAACGAGATAGGCGACATCCAAGCCACTCTGCCTTTTCTTTAAGCTATCAGACCGCAAGCGGGAGAGCTAACGCAAGCTCATTTACGCGTGGGCCAAGCAGTGCGCCGAGTGTGATATAGCGGGGTGTGTATCAGCAACAATCAACCAGGTCAGACGAAGGGTAGCGTCTGCCTGGGTCAAGTTAAGGCTAGAACGGCACACAGATGCAGATATATAATACCAGATCCAATATGCAATGCTAGCTTCAACCTTCTAGTCTGTCTCTCACAGTTATGTACCCTTGGCGTACTTCTTTCAGATTAGATAGAACGTATACGAACGCGAACAGAGCACACCGGTACTAACGCACTTGCTGAAGACACCTAAGATGGATCTCACACAAGGGTAGAAGAAGAGTTGCTTTGTGTATGTATATTTACCGGCCCCAACACACAGGACCTGGAGGGTAGATTTCTTGCTTCCTTGATGAGCCACTACCACGAAACTCACACAAGCTACGGCATAACCTAGGTCGCGAACGATAAGCAATTGATTCGCGCCTTGAGCTAGAGTAGAGGGGCTAACCCAAACGTTCCTCCTGAACGATGCGGTTGTATCTAAACCCGTAGATGTTTTCCACAAGCCTAGACGGACACTCTTGTGTGGTGTAACAGGCCGGAAAAATCCGGGAAAGGAGCCACGTATCGCAGATCAGCTCCCACCCACCAACTGCCCGATGCCAGACGATCCAGATCGCGGGTGACCAGATCGCACCAGACGAGACGGCGGGAAGTGATGCGC
>JAADXK010000697.1:0-17170 GCA_023337805.1 Globisporangium barbulae | reverse complement strand
CGTGTTGGCGCACCAGCACCCGGTCAACTTCTTAATCAACTGTGATCAAAAACAGCACCATTGTCTTTTTTTAACAAATCAAAATTGGATTCGTTTCAGAGCGGTTCAACTCTCATATTATCTCCTTTTCTTATACCTGCACTCTCAATATCCTCTATGAATAGATATTTTGTGGACGATTTTTCATGTATCATAATGGGGGGAGGACTGTATGCAGTTTGCTCGCTATTAATAATACTATTTTTTCAAACTATTGAGACTTAGATCTGTGCGTTATACCAATGCTGGTGCATGGGAATTTGACACGGTATTCAAAGCAATTGTAAACAAATTATTTTCCCGTTTTATTGTAGATATCTAACATTAAAATATATCAAGCAGATTGTACAATAAATATTGTACGATGTAATTGATTTGATTATTTATGGCTCCTTAGTGATTTATTACGGCCTAATATATGGGATTTGCTATATCGACTGCAGTTTTGTTTAAATTGATTGCAGTGTAAAGAAACCGTGAATAGGATCGTACTTAGATAGAGAAAACTGACAGCGACTCTCGCACCTGCATGGCGCAGGTGCTTTAAGGGTTTCACACGAACTCGCAGGGGGCGCGAAGCGCATGGTTTGGCTGCATGAATGGAGCGGTCCCTTACTTGCTGGAGACAGAGTTCTTCACTTTCCTACGCAGTCGATCTAGCAATTCCCTAATATTTCATTATTTCGCCTTTTTATTAGTCTGTCAAAATCAATTTTGTTATATTTTATATTTAAAGAAACAACAAAACGTTTTTTGCTGTTGTAACCGTCAAACTTCACATTTTATTGCTCTTGCAATATGCGGCAACCAACAAGCCTGCCCGCTTCCATCAACGGCGATTCGTAGCAAACCAGCTCTCATTCTGAGTGTGATGAGCGACTCGCTCGTATAAATATATAGAGATAAGTGTCGGAGCACCAGCTTTTAGCAAGGATGCAGACGAAGGCGGGACATGGAGTTCTTCGATAATGAGCACATGGGTGTGAGTCTTGAGAATAGGAACGCCACTTCTGTCGTCAGAAGGCTGAGAGAAGTACGTCGCGCATACTTGGCGTAAATCCAAGACACTCGCAGTCCTGAATAGGCGTCACGCGTAGTTGCCGCTGCGTGGCAGCTCAAACTCGAGTAGCGCCGTACAGAGTCTATCTCCCTGCACTGTTCGAAAACGGTACCTCTCGCTTGCTTCTCACTAACCGATATGGCCTGGCGATTCATGAAAAGTCAATTCGTACACAGAAGCTTACTGATGAAGGTGGATGTATGCAGGGAACGGCTCATGAGAGAGTCGATTTGCTTACGCAACGTTCCGTCATGGGGGGAACTAGTTTGTTCTCTCGGTTCTTATATGAAGTAAGTGCAGCTACAGCAAGCTGCTTAAGCGGTCCGTCAAACTTGCTTTCGTACGACGAATACGGTGGAGTTCAGTCGCTCATGGTAAAGGTTAGCCCGAATGCTGTTTTGCATTACGCGTTAATGTCATCCATCGTAAAGCAAATCCTATTGAGTGCCACAAAGGCATGAACAAGGTTCTGAAGTCGAATTGAAGATGATGCGATTTAGAATCACTCTATAGCCTCGAATCCTCAAAACCACGGACGACGACGTTCATTGCTGGCGATCATTGTTGCTCTGTGAATGAAAAAACACTGCTCGCACACCCTTCAGCGCTAGCTGATCTCTTCTAGTAACGAATACGCCACCTCTCCTCTCGCCGCCGATTCTGCCGGCTTTGCTTCGTCTGCTCCAAGATATGTCTTCTCTCTTCACGATCCAGTCGCAGCTTCTCTATCACTGCTCTTCGCTCGTCGCGATCCTGTTTCAGCACCACCTCGCGCTCGTTTCAGTAAGCCCTGACCTCTTATCGCATCTTCCACACCATGTTGCTCAAATGTTGCCCTTGCCTCTCAAGCATGTTGACGATTGATAGCAGGTCTGGATCGAACCTTCGTTTCTTCCGCGCAGTAGATGTTGGCGTATTTAGTGTTGTACTGCCTGGTGGGCATTCGTCGTCGTTGATATTACGGATGATACTGCTGCTGTCGGAGTCGCTCTCAGATTCGTTTCGATCAATGGCTGGCGGATACGACGGAATTGGAGGTAGGAATGCGGCAATGGTCTCGATTCTCTTCTCCGTGGCTTCTTTGGCGACTTCTTTGTCCAAATCTTGAACGAGTTCTCGTCTTTCTTTTTTTGGTAAGGCTGGTCGTATATTGATTGAAGGTATACAAATGGGGAGCTGTTTAGGCTCCTATTCAAATCTACCCACGCAACTAAGAACGAGTTCTCGTCGTCGCTTTCCACCCGGCTGTCGCTCTCAGAGCTTGAACTAGAAGAACTGCAGTCATCGTTGTCGTCGGATTCTCCAACACTCAGCATAATACGACTGGAAGCGTCGACTTGCGGGCTGGCGTAACATCGTGCGGCGAGCTGTGGTAGCGTCCTGATCTTCGTGATGTCCTTCGTGGAATGCTTTTGAGGACGTGGCGAGTCGCTCTCTTCACGAGCACGCACCAAGTTGTCTTCAGTACGCATGGGTCTTGCTGTATCGCTCGACTCTTTCGAGCCCAAGATGTTTTCGAGCGTGTCGAAGGTGTCTTTGTCGATGTTGAAAATGGTGTACCGTTCCGTCTTGTCGATAAGGGCGCTACTCAGCCTTGAGAGCGCTTGGAGTCGCCGCTCTTCACTTAGCTAAAAACCAATTCTCTGTCGAGCCCTGCTTGCTGCTTTCGAAGTCGGCGATGTGCTGGAACGAAAGCGTCCGTGACATCATCTGGTGTTTCGCCTCTGATCTCTTCGGCGCATTGGGTATCGTGGAGAGCTTCTCATACACGCGGATAATTGTCGTATTCTGCGTCTGTCGCGTGTCATGGTTCACAGCTTCCTGCCAGGCGCGCAGGAGCCGCACAAGCGTCTCTTGTCCCAGGCAAAGCCACTACTCCCTGTTGCTCTGTTCGCTGGATGACCGCCTCGACTCGTCGGAAGACGCCCTTGTCAAGGTGGCGAAACTTTTTGGCAGCTTTTGAGACGCCAAGATGTCTTCTCTCCTTTTTTGGTTTAACAGAAACCAGCTGTGGTTCTTGTTGCTAACTCTGCGCTGCTGCTTGGCGTCACGGTTGTACTCGGATACAAAATCGACAAAGACGACGAGCGCCTGCTTTTGCAGCATAAGCGAGCGGCTGATCCTGCTAGCCGAAGATCCGGATAGCATGGAGAAGTGGCGGTGCAAGCGGTCTTCGAAGGAAAAGCCGATTTGGTCCACAGTGCAGGTCGTTTCGTCGATGACCGTGTTCCACGCGCAAATCAGCAGAAGCACGTCGACATCCGTCCACGCGCTCATCTCATCCGCGCTCATGACGACGATGTTGGTGATGTCTTTGACACTGGTACTGCCTGCTCATTCTCTCCGTCCTCATCTTCTTCCTCCTTACTCTCTTCGCCCTCCTCACTCTTCTCTTTATCCCTCAAACTCGCAACGATCTTGCCGAGCTCGTGGAACATCTCGGCGTCGAGAGGCGCGAGGATCGAGGCATGAACTTGGCTCACGTTGCCGCTCTTGATTAGCTCCTACTTGGTCTCGGCGTCCAGCTCGAACCACGTGGGCGGTCTGACTGACGCCACCTTTCTCTTTCCATCCTTGGGCTTAGCCGTGTCCTGGGCTTCGTGGTAGATTGTGGCGCTTACCCAGTAGGCGCCGAGCCGGTGGATGTGGATCGTACCGCTCGGGTCGAGGATGTAGTTGGCGTCCTTGTGGTGCAAGTCGCACACGCGCTTCCACTGCAAGAGTTCTTTTTAGTCCATGCTAGTACTGGTGTCGCACTCGAGCATCAGCGGTCGCGCATTGCGGAGCCACTCGGTGGTGTCGTTCAGTATGAAACGCGTCTAACTCAGCTCCTCTTAAAGACCCTGGAGCTTGGCTTCCGCGATCTCGATCGGCTCGAGAGGGATCGGCTTGAGCGTGAAGCGATACTTGATGTTCCACGAGTGGCCCTGAACTGGAATGCTCATCGAGAACTCGAGCGCCAGTGCGCCGCCGTAGTCAGGAAGGAGTCATCCATGGCACTCGTTCGACGGATCGATCGTGGGTTGCTTCAGACAGTTCTGAAAGATCTACAATAGGACAAGTGCATGGCGAGTTAGAGCAAACTTCTTTCTCTATGAGTGGCATGCAGTAGCACCACGTACCGATACGTAATTCGTCAATGACCCGCTAACGACTCCACTGTTGAACAACGCACGGTCCTTCTGCGTGAGCTCGTCCGATTCTCTGGCGATGGACAAGCGCATTGTTAGTGTTATCTGCCTGACTTTACGTTCATAGAGCAACTCACTCACCATTGGTGCTTGCTCTATCGGTCCTCGAGCCAGAACTTCACGATGTCGCCATTCGCGATAATCCGGTAGCCGTAGACCGTCGTCGGCCACGAAATGAACGTCACGTTCCCTTCAAAGCACACATTCTCGGCGCTATCGACGTGCTCCTCCATCTTTGAATGCTGTGAAGCAAAAACTGGAACTGAGTGAAGCATTTTCCAACGGCGCGATCTCGCAGAAAACAAATAGTCTCGTCCCATCTACAGCAATCTACAAGTACAGAAAGTGATCAAGCTTGCGCAAATTGCCAAGATTCAGTCTGGTTTTCAAGAAGACTGATTGACCTGCATAAAGTCCCTTGGCATATCAAGACGCGCTCTCAGCGAGCTTCTTCGGCCGTTTCTCCACATGCCTCAGCAGAAGCTGTTCTCTCTTTCGCACTTCTCGCTCGCGACGCAGACACATCGTCAGGTGGCCGACGCACTTTTCTAGTTTGCTGAGTATCCCCACACATCGAGTCGACCGATCGCTGCTCCAAACTCGAAAACAAGGTCTGTTGCCTCGCCATCATCATGCGAGTGGTCCCGACTGGATCTCGCATTGCTCGTATCAACACGCTGCCCAGCGTCAGTCGCGAAATCGCTCGTTTGCAAATCCATAAACTGGATATCTTGATTCTCTCTAAACTCCACTCCTCCTGTAGAATGGCGAACCGAACGCCGGTGGCGCTACTTTCACCGATGTGAGCTTCACAAGCCGAGACCTCCTGCTCGAATATAACCTCCTATGCAGCTATCGTGGCGAGCAGCTTTTCTGACTGAAAATCGCCTCAGTTCTCTCAATCAAATCCTTGTTCATGTCGACGTGGACAGTCGACTTTCATCGTTGGATCGAGTACGAGCGTATTTCTTTCGAAGACAGTGAGTACCAATTTCTCACTTCGTATCGAGGGCGTGCGGTCTGCTCTCGCTGAGCCTGGTAGATCAGCTACACATTGTGTTTCACTTTCTGCCGCAAGCCCACATCTACGGTACGTGATCGAGATGTCGAATCGCCACTTTGAACGACAAAGCGGTCAAAGTGTCGCCGGCCAATTCGTGTGCTCATCGAATCGCCATCCTCAGTTACGAAGAAAGCATTGTGCCACGTCCGCATACGGCAGCTCTGCTATTCGAGTGCCCAGAACCTAGGAGCTCGTTGTGGTGCCGTCTTTGTCGTAGCAGCACAGCGCGCCACTGGTGAAGATTGTATCGGTTGCGCTCGGATGGCGGTAATATCAAGATCTCTCTTTGAAGCTGTCGCACGGACACACTTTGCGTGATGTGAGTAGTTTCGAAAAGCTCGAAGCACCTATATCGAGTCGAACCGTTCTACTTGACCATGTTCGTGGAAATATCTGTGACCAGCAAATTGATGGCCACGTCATTTATCGCGCTCTGTCGTAGTCAGACCTCGTTACCAGCTGGATCTGACCTTACGAAGTCAGGGAATCGGTCGAGACGACCACCAACTTGTACGAGAGGCACTATTCTCGAGTCGAAAGTGAGAGGTTGCTTACGTTTACTGGACCTTCAACCAACATGCTCTGATTGAGCCACTACTCTTTAGCGACTGAGTCTCCATGTGCGCTAAGCAGCTTCTCCTTCAGCAACCTAAGCCTCTCCTCTGTTTAAGTACCCCTGCTCTCGCTTCCGTGCGCCGCTCTCTCTCGTTTGTTCTTCTTGGGCTTAACAAGGGCTCTTTACCAGATGGTCGATGCACTTCTCCACCATGTTCAGCATCACCACCACGTTCATATCGATCTTCTGCTTTTTCCAAGCGCGCTCGCAAGAGCGACGTCACCACCTCGCCGTCGCATTTCTCTTCTCCTCCTTCAGCTCGCTCGCTTCCTCCTTTTGAGCTATCGGTGAAACTCAGAGCCGAGTCTTGACAGGCGTCAGTCGTTGATTGACCGCAAATGTCTGCAGTGGCCAGCAGATTTGGGTGCAACTGATAATCTTTGAGGCAGCTCTTCGTGGGATCCTCGCCATCGTCACCATTGATAATGCACCCACTTAGAACGATGACTTCACCGCCAGTTAGCTTTTCGATGATGTCAACAGTTGCTCGTACCACGCTTCGTCAAGGCTTGAAGAAGTTATAGTGCCTCACTTGGTCAGTTTGCAGTTTCTGCACAGGCTGAACGCTGTCTATGCTGGTCACGTTTGCTTCGTGAAAATAAATCTGCAGCTCTTGCTGATCTCTCTCATTGCCTAAGACAGTGAAGGGTTTATCGTCAAAGCTCACTTGAACAACCTCACGCAGTGGATCATGACCGAAGTTAACAGCATCGACATAACCGTCACTCGCAATCCAAGCGATCATTGAGCTGCATGTCCAGGTCTCGTGTCCCAGCTGGGTTCTATTTCATTCCTCGACCACTTCATATCACGCTTACACCATCGTTCAATAGTAGTCATCGGTCCATGACTCGTCTATGGAGCTCTTGGTCGCTGGAGAGAAGTTCGAGAAACGTGGTTCAGGTACCTTCGCCATAAGGGACGCCTTCTCACCAGTCTTGGATTCGCTGTCGCTCAGCCGACTGACTTTGCTGCTTTGTTGTTGGCTCATTGTCTCAACTGGAACTTCTCTAGGGTACTGTTCGTTATCCTGGTCGAGAGAAGGCATCGCTCTTGCCATGGGCGCAAGAATGTCCTGGTCGACTTGACATTGACTTGAAGAACATTTGACTGAGCAAGTCTCGCTGCCATCCTGACTGGTCGTCGTCTTAGATGGGATTTCTTCACGACGTCGCTCCTCGGGTATCTTCAAGTTTGCGAGCGAGCACTTGACCGCCATTTCCTGCGTCGAGTTCGCACCAACCAGATTCAAAACCTTGTCGAGCATTTCTCTGTCGATGTTAGCGAGCCCAGACTTGGAGACGTGCTGCTGCTTGATCACGACTATCTCGGATCTCGACAGCTCGAACCGGTTTCGTCACATGCCAGTGAACCCTGCTGCTCTCGCCAGCTGATGCACTCTCGTGTGCATCACCACGGTCAAGCACGTGTTGATGAGCAGGCGTCGCTGAGTCACCGGTGCTCGTTCATTACCCACAATAGCACTCCCGTAAAAAACGACAGAGCCCCTTCCAGTACGAAGTAAGCGCGACGAGTCCGATAATGGGGAACCCCAGAGTAGTGTTACTGGGAGAACGCCGCAACGGGTAACACTATAATGTTGCCCACGCGCAACATACCATCGCTTTTGATTGGCTATCTTTTCTTTGCGCACTTTCTTGATCACAACCAGACGACAGCTGACCAAAGAGGCAAGCAAGCTCAGGGAGAGAAAGACAAGGAAATCAACGGACTGGAAGAGCTAGCCACGCAAGAGCTAGCCGTCTCGATCTCTCTACAGCGACGCACACGTAGCTAGCCAGCGAACCCACCATGTCGTCGTGGTCGCCCAGCGAGTTCGCGGCGCTCTTCCAGGCGTGGCGCGAGGCGATCGACACGCCGCTGAACGAGCGCAACAAGATCTCGCACGAGGTGTTCCGGCGCTTCACCGTGCTCGTGGGCGGCTCGACCGAGCGCTCGGAAGGCTCAGTCTCGTTCAAGCAGGGCTCGCTTAAGAACATGGCGACGCTCGTAATGGCGTTCAACGACCGCGACAAGTGGTTCGCGTTCTCGCTCGAGCAGAAGAAGAAGTGGTTCAAGATGGTCAATCGCAAGTCGTACAAGTTCATCGACCTCGACCGACCTATGTTCCGCACGATCGAGAAGCTCATCCAGTACCAAGCGGCGTCCACGAATATGCGCGTTACAAGCGCGAGCGGCAGCGCGGCGGACTACGCCGAGAGTAGCTTTGCGCGCGTCACGCTGCGCAGGAACCCGATCAGTCGCAGGTGGACAACGCATGGGGTACCACCAGTTATGCCCGCACTGTATTCTCCCCTGCTAGCCCCGTTGCCAGTTGCACAAGCTCAACGACTTAAGGCTCCAGCTTTCCTTCCACCACCGGCGCCAAGGGCTCCCGTGGCAGCACCGCGTGCTCAAACTCAAGCACCAAGGAAAGAGTTCCCGTTTCAAGCAGCACCGCGTGGCACCAGTGACTCGAGATCCATCTTCGTTCTTAGCTCCGCTTCTTCACTTCCACCTCGACCAACTCAGCATGCAGTTGTGCAGGATCAAGCCGTCCGTCCTTCGAACCAGAACGACGTGATCGTGTTTGACGATGGAGAGTACGACAGTGGCAGCAGCACCGAGAGTGACAGCGATGTGGAGCTCTGGGAAGAGAGTCAGTCTGTTGCGGCTCGTCTGAAGTACCTGGAGAGCAAGAGCGCACCAGTTCCGGTGGCTCCAGCGATGCCTCATCACCAGGTTGCAAACAACTTTATCCTACCACCAGCTCAGCATAGTAATGCGCGATCTCCTGTTGCTCGACAGCCACCAGTAGCGACCCAGAAGGAGAAGCGCAGCCGACCGCCGCCACCTCTTTCCCCGCTCTTTGCGTCCTCGGGTTTCAAGAAACAAAAAAGTGAACCGGAGCTGATGATGGTCGTCAACATCCTTGAGAAGCAGGCCCAGGAGCTCAAGACTCTGCTCACAGAGGTGAGAGAAGAGCGAGCGGGTGATGAACTGCAGAGAGAGAAGGAGCTTGTGGAGAAGAGCGCTCGTGACACAGAGCTCCAGCAGATTCTTGAGACGATCAAGGCGGAAGCTGAATTTCGGGAGAAAGAGCACAAGCAGCGAGCGATTTACCAGCAGGAGTGCAGTCAGCTGATGGAGGAGATCGCGCGCCTTCACGAGGAGCGCAAAGAGTTTGAACAGGAGCAAAAACGTGAAGAAGAAGCGCGGACGGCGATGCTGAAGCAGATAGCTCAGGACCAGGAAGAGCGCCGCAATGATCTCAAGCAACGAGAACGCGAACGCAAGGAGCGAGAGGTGCTTGTCGAGCAGATCAAGCAGGACCGAGAGGACCGCAAGCGCGCTCGAGCTGAGCGGAAGATGTTTATGAAGCAGATGCAGGAGGTGAGTAATCAGAAGGCGCGAGTTTCAAAGGACAACCGAGAGCACGAGAAGCTTCCAGAGAAGGCGCGGGTTCCGAGAGATACCAAGGAGCACGGAAGGCTTCCAGAGAGGCCAAAAAAGCGCGAGTCTGTCGGTGCCTCCCTGTCCGGCAACAGCAGCAACCATAGAGAGACCGAGCAGGAGAACAAGCGCCCCAGCTCCGCTAGTGGCGATAAGGAGACCTCTTCGAAGACTTTTTCTTCAAAGATGGCGGACAAGGAGAAGAAGTGGAAGCAGATGAGAGAAGATCAGAATGCCGCGCAGCCCCAGCGGTCTAGTAGTCATGGCCGCCCGCTTGACTACAAACCCGCTCGTTCCGTGAAGAAGCTCCTGTGAAGCGAATAGAATCGTAATTGCTTTGCGGTGGAACACCAGCGTCACTATTTCTGTTAGAGCAGCTGGGCGGCGCGAGGATGCTAGCGGACGGATCTCAGCGTGATTCTTGTCTTTATCACTTTTTCCCCTCGATGAGTTTTCAGGTTCCATCTCTGACCAGCATGAATCTAAAATGCTAACTTGATATCGATTTATACAAAGTATCGGATTATATATTTATACAGAATTAATATCAGCAATTTTCCTGTTCTTTCCAGATATTGGTCTAGAAATCAATTCAAGAAAAGCATTATTCTGCAAATGGATATTTCAAAATACCGGGTATCAGGTGCGCGTCTCACACTTGCCAGATTGTTTGCAGACCACACCCAAATTCTTTTCACAAGAGAACGAAGAGCAATGGCCATAGCCAAGTGGAGCGCGTCCGAGGTGGCGGCGCTGCTGGCGGCCTGGCGCGACGCACTCGAGGTGCCAAAGTACCGCGGCTTCAGCGTGCGCCAGCACATGTTCGACCAGTTCGCCGAGCGCTGCGGCGGCGCTACGGCGCGTGCACTGCCATCCGTGTGCTTCAAGCGCGAGACGCTGCGCAACATGAGCGACCTCATCGGCGAGTACCACGCGTACATCGAGAAGAAGACGAGGAAGCTCAAGCTCAACCTCAAGAGCAAACATGGGGATGCTGCTGATCTTGATGATGATGAGGCTGGGCTGCCGTGGTTTTCGCTGAGTGTCGCCGACCGGAAGGCCTGGTTCACCAACCACAACCAACGCTCGTACACATTCTTGGACATTGACGCGAGTATGTTCCTGGAAGTCAAGGCACTTAATGAGATGATGCAACGCGCGGAAGACGTGAAACGACAGTGTTATCGACGCGTATTGCTACGCAAGGACGACAGTGGCGAGTGGGAGGTCATTCGCGAGCAGAGTGTGGGCTCCTGGGCAGCTGCGGTGGAGCTCGCAGCGGTATCCAATACCAAGCAGACGGAGAGTGGAGCGACGTCGCCGACACCAAAGACTGCTGCTTCTATGGAGGATGACAAGCAGAGCAATATCGAAGACCTTCCTGTTCCAGCGACAACGGAACGCGTCACGCTGGCTTCTACTACTACCATTAGTGGTGATAGTGTTACTGCTGCTGTGAACAGTGATGCTGATCAATCCAGTGACGAAACCCAGGACGAAGATGGTCCTACATCGAGCGAGTACCCACAACACCACCATAGTGGAGATGACGACAGCGCCACTGAAAGTGACAGCGATCTTGGAGCCTGGAAAGAAGATGAAGAGAACGACGATAAGGACGATGAGAATAACAGCAGCAACGCACAGGACTCGTTTTCACAACCAGAAGGAGAAAACAATACCGTGACTGCAATAGAGACGGCGTCTCCGAGTCAAGACGTAGCGGAGAGCGAGAAGCCTGAAGTGGTTGCCGCTATGCCGCCTATACCGAGCCATCCGACGATTGTTCGAGCCGAGCCAATCTCTTCTCACGCAACCAGTACTTCTGAAAAAGTGCCACATAAGCCTGCATGTGATAAGCAAGTCAGCCCAGTGGTGATCGTGAGCGTGGATAAGACTCAAGTCGAGAAAGCAGTGCTTTCACAGGCAGTCGAGAACCCTAAAGGATCTGGGAAAGAGGTTTCTACGCATCCAGTCGAGAAGTCCAACGTACCGAATGTCGCGGCAGTCAATAATACTCAACATCAACGTGTCGTTGCGAGCGATCAGGGGCATGTGTACAAGGAGCCGCGAGTTCCCGATCAAGAACTGCTGAAAGTCGTCAGCACGCTCAATATGCAGACTCAGCTCTTGAAGGATATGCAGACGGACGTGCATCGCGACCGCAAAAGGAATCAAAGTACGGAGAACCGACATGTAGAACGGCTCAGGAAGCTTGATCGAGGTGTGCTGGAGCTACAGGTGACGGTAAAGGGAGTCGAAGACAATTGCCGCGAGAATTTACTTGTTGATGCTCGGAGAAACAAAATACTGTCTCAGCAGATTCGAGAAAGCCAAACTGAAGGACGCGATGAGAGGCTTTTGCTGAAGAAAGAACTCGCTGAAATGCAAGCCAAGTGGGCAGATCGCGATGCTAAACAAAGCCGAGAGGTGGGAGAGCTCAAGCTTGAGTGCGCGAAACTGGAGAAAGAGGCAAGTGAGCGAGACAAACTGCTAGCATCATTGCAGCAGGAGCTGTTGGAGATGCGAAGTTGGATGAAGCATGTGGCAAGCAACGAGGCAACTGCTACATCGGTAGCCGAGCCAAGCCAAGTAACACCACCAGTAATTGCAGCAGCAGCAACGACGACTGGTGGTGCCACATCGGCAAACAGCGAGGCGACTCAGAAATCGATACCCGAGCCAAACCGAGAAGCACCACCAGCTGCAGTAGCACCGAGTACAATTGGCAGTATTCCAGCGGCAATCAGTGAGGTGACTCAGATTTCGGCGGCCGTGCAAGATCGCGTGGCAGCGGATTCAAGTGGCGATTTATCAGCAGATAAGCGTCGTAGCGCTGAGACAAAGAGTCCAGTTGTGTCAGATGCAGAGCGATCTCGAAAGAGAAAGCGAACTCTGATGAGAGAAGTGAAAGCGCTGCATGATAAGTTTCAAGCAAGAATAACGCTCGCTGAGAAGCAATTGGCATCTAGCGAACCAAACTTGAAGACGGTTATGGAGAAGCCATCCAGTACTGACAACAAGAAGTCAAGAATCCGCCCTGCGGAGCAGCTGCAGAAGACCACTTCTGCGAGAAGTTTTGCTGAAAACCAAGGCACGAATCGAGTGCCGGTAGCTCAGCAGTCGACAAAATCCAACGCGATAGGTGCAAATGGTCAAGCAGAAAAGCAACAAAAGCAGTCAGCTATAGCCTCGGACACACCGGCACCGCCGCTTACAGTTTTACCAGCAACAAGTCGTGCAGCGAAGTTGAAGCCGAAGCTCTCGGCAAAGCAGAGAATAGCAGAACCAGAGCAAGAAGAGCCGCCTGTCGCGCTGACTTATAGGACCAGAGGCAGCCGAAACCGGACAAAAGGGAACGCCATGCGATGAAAAGATTTTGGATAGATATCTGTCTCCTCGACAACGAAGTTTGTTGAGGTACTTTGAAATATTTAGGAGGTCTATGTAAGGGGTTGCATCATCACTGTGTCATGCGTGAATAACGTATCAGCCATTGAACAGTGCATTATTGCGTGTGTAGTGGTGAGAAGACCATTCGCGCTTCTGGATGCTCAACAGCAGAACAGTGCGACTTTCCTTGCGATCACAGTCGAATCACGATGACATAACTTTGTACGTCGAAGAGACTGAGGTCGTACTTACAGGTGCGGGCTTAGTTACCAGATCTGTACGTTTTAGACCATTTCCCGGCCGCATTTCTCAAAGTGGCCGGGAAATGGTGTAGAGTAGGCTATCATCAGACGTGTCGTAGGACCTGGGCTTAGAGTGATCGCCCAATTCTGGATGAGGTTCTGCTGGTGTATCTGCTTTCGAAACTGGATCAAACGGCTTGGCTGATGCTGAGCACGAAGGTAACATTCATAAATTGCTACTCTGAACTTACAGCAAATAAATGGACAAGAGAAGAGGTAAGCTCTCTCAATCACATAAGTTACACGTAGTCCTGCTTTCACTGGTCACGGTCGTGAGTTTCCTTTCGCTCGCACCTGTCCAGACCTAGTTCGCAGTGGCGACATGACCGAATCTACACCTTTGCGATCGATCGATGGCGCACTGCTCCTGCGCACCGCTCGGCTGGTTCCAATGTCTTGGTTCTGCACTAGCGGCTCATCAGGTTGCTTCACGGAGTCATCCGCCTCCACTTGGCGACCGCTGCTTTGAGGTTCCAAATCTCCTTCGCTCATCACCTCGTCCTTGCCTCGAATTAGCTTGATCTCTTTCATAAGCTCCATGCACTCCATTCTCCTTCGATGACTTTCCGACTGCTCCTGCTGAAGGTTCTTCATAAATGCGTTTTCCTCATCGCGCGTCTCTCTGAGCGCCTCGTTAAATCTCACTCGATCTTCAGCATCGCGCTTGAGTTCCTCCATCAACCGATTCTCATCGTCCTGTTCAGCAGTCAGTGTTTCGTCGTCTTGTCGACGGGCTTCTTCCTCCGATCGAAGCAACGCAAGTGCCTCGCTTCGCGTAATGTTCTCTTGTTGGTCCGCTACTTGTGTTGCCCTGATCTGTGATATTAACTCTGTGGCTTCCTGGCGCTCGCGCTCTTGCCTCTGCGTCTCGGAAGCCCATTGCTGCTGCTGTTGACGCCTTTCGTCTCGCTCTTGGATCAAGAGCTCTTTCAGCTCATCAGCATGCGCTTCGAGGGAGTACACAGATCGGAGAAACTCGGAGTCTGTAGTCCGCTCCGGCTGTTGCTGCTGCTGTTTTCCCCGAAGACTCGCCACTGATCCTCCATCGTCATCTCCATCAAAGCTGCTTACATGCGAAGCTGTATCGGACCCAAAATCCACGGATTCGATGGTCCGCGAGCGCTTTTTCTCTGGTGCTTCTTCACCTTCGTTCTGGAAGTGAAACGACGCCATGTGCTTCGCTTGCTGCCAGTTGTAGCCATCGCCATCATCGTCTTCGTCACCAATGCTGCTGTCACTTTCGCTATCGCTGTCGTTATCCCACGGACCAGCAGCAATCATCACAGTGTCGTCACCTCCGGAGATCGAGCCGATGAGGCGATCAAACGCGTCATTCCCACGTCGCCGCGCCGCTTGGCGAGGCTCTCTGGACACGCCGCCGGTTCGCGAAGGGGGTGTCCAGCCACCAAATCCAGTAGCTCCCGGTCGCGATCTGCCTTCATAGGTTGTCGTTTCCCAGTATCCGGCTGAGTTTCGAGTCAGCGGCACTCGAATACGAGGATGGTCACCGCTTAATCTTGCATCGTCTTCGTCTTTCTCGTCCTCGTGATGGTCTCTCTCTCCTCTTTCTTCGTCTTCATCTAGGACATTGTCGACGCCGTAGACGACCCGCTCGACCTGCATGAGCTGCTGCACGTCATAGTACGTCTCTTCATCAATGTTGGCAAACTTATACGACTTGGTGTTGAGGCGCAGGAACCACTCCTTGCGCTCGCTGCGCTTCATCTCGAACCACGGCACGCGCATGTGCAGCCCATGCTGATTACCACCGCCAGTAGCGCCGCCGTCACGCATACGCTGCTCGAGCGCGTTGTCATACTGCGTGATCACTTCAGCCATGTTCTTCATGTACTTGCGCTTGATCTCCATGGAGCCCACCGTGCGCTTGGTCGCGCCGCCGCAGAGCTCCGTGAAACGGCGGAACATGTGCTCGAGCAGGCGGAAGCCCCGGTGCGGCGGCACTTCGAGCGCCTCACCCCACGCGTGCGTCATCGCTAACAGCTCCTCGCGGCTCCAGTTGGCGCCGACCATCCCCCCCCTCCCTTCGCTGCTGCTGCTGACGGCGTCTCGCTCTGTCAACAGAGCTCTTCGCGCGCTCTCGCTGCTGCCTGTTGGTGCTTTGCTGTTGATGTGAGAGAATTAAATCCAAAAAACAATCTTGTGACAAAAGTGGAAATATCCATTCGACTGCAGTGGCATTTTTCTGGTACTGGAGAGAAAGTGATCCGATCTACTTTGACTTCTGCGGTTGGACTATTCAATGTGGAAGATCCCGTTGTTCGCACAGAGCCTGTTGGTTTTGAGCAGTGAGCCTTCAGTTCACTTCAAGGCAATAGCAAGTATGTAGAGCTCTGGCCTTCCAATCTACCCCACACGCGACAAAGTATATAACGTATCCACCATCGAAGTATTCCGCTGTCGAGCGCAAAACTAAAGTCGTGAGCCACCAACACCAAGAAGAGGCAAGTCTTTCTCTTAGTCTATCGCAAACTCCCCCTCACGATACTGCCTTGACCCAGCGACAAGATGCTCTCCATGTCGTCACCCAGGGACTTGCGTGAGCGCGAGCGCCTTCGGATGCGCTTCCTGTGCTGCAGATCGCCACCACAGTTCTCCGTGGACGTGCGTTTCGATTCGGTAGGTTGCTCTGTGACGCCACCTCGCCTGGGATCTGACCGACAGATTCGCTGCACCTGGTTTTACCAGAGAAGGTGCTAGAAGACGTGTGGGATGTCGGAGTCACTCGGCCACGTTTAGCTGGCCGTTCGGGATCTTCGGTTTCGATCAGGATGGTGTTTGAATGACCGTGTTCTGCTCGCTTCGTTCGCTCGCTCAAAGTGTCGAACACAGGCGTTCTTTCGCTTCTAGCTCGCTCGGTCTGCGTCCGCTCCACTCGATCCTACTGTATCAGTTCCAGCAGTTTGCGAACGTCGTCTCGAACCTGCTGGCGAGCTTCGCCCCGGCTAAGCTCGAGTTGCTGCAGAAGTTTGCTCGTCTCGACTTGTTTCTTAATGGATTCTTCTTGGGAAAGCTGCAACTGAAGCACGACCTTCGCGAGCTCGACTTGGCCGCTCCGAGTTTCTTCATTCAATTTGAGGAGCGCGGCTTTCAGCTCCTCAACTTGCTTCTCGAGACTTCGAAGCGTTGCCAACAGCGGTGATGTCACTTCGTCGTTTGCTGCCTCTGGTCGCTTCTTGTTGACGATGGGAACATCTAGGTTGGCAGCAATCTGCGGTATAATCAACGAGAGTCGGGGTACTGCTGGACGACGGCGCGATACGTGACGTCTTTCTCCACCAGTGCGCGCACGGTCTCGACAGCGTGCCTGCTGAGTGTGTACGTCAGTACACTGGGGTGGCTGACGTGCCTCCAGCGCGTTTGTGCCAAGCGCAAACCAGCGCTCGCCCCATGCCACGCCACTGGGCTTCTCACTCTGCTCGTGGAAAAACTGCACGAGCTTGACGGTGTCGCGCAGCTTCTGCTTGGTCGCGGTCATGGCAGCCAGCGTCCGGCACGTCTTGTTTTCGCCCCTAGAAAGCGCCGTAAACTGAGCGAAGATCGCCGTGTTCAGGTGCTGCACCGGCGGCAACACGTCGCCCCACGCCTGCAGCAGCGTCGCGAGCTCCTCGTTGCTCTATGTCGTGCTGGTCATCGCGCTCGTCTTGTCTGCCTCTTGATTCGGATGCTCAAACTGCCGTGCATTCCTTATTGCTAAAATAGTCTTGTTTAGGCTTTTATTTACTAAAGGAAATGAAAACAACTTTTTCATTTAAATAGATAGCAGCAGTGGTGAATAAAAATCCTCGCTACCTGCATGAATTCATCGGCTGCCTACGTGCGACGCGGTCGACCCACACGTCCTCGGATAGATATACCACCCGTCTTTTTCTCGTCGAGTGACTGGCGACTTCGCTTGCCAGTGATGACAGCGACTGCTGGTGGCGGCACCGCCAACTGACGCAGCACTCGCAGCACCTCTGCTCCCTCCTTCACAGTCGACGTCACGTCAGGCTCAGCCGCAGTAGGTTTCACAGGCTTGGCTTCGATCTTCTT
>JAADXK010000696.1:0-17199 GCA_023337805.1 Globisporangium barbulae | reverse complement strand
CTTGTGCTTCTCGTCCTACGCGCCGCTCAAGGAACAGAATGCGGATGACGCGAGTGTGACGAACGACAAGAGAGGTCTCCAGGTGATGGACACGGACGCACGCCTGCAGATCGTGCTCACGCTGCTGCTCACGGCCGTGACATTCAAGAATCAGGTGGCGTCGCTCATCCCGCAGGTTTCGTACTTCACGACGCTCGACAGGTACGTCTTCGTGTGCTTCATCATCGCGTGCGCGGTGGCGGCCGAAACCGCGCTCTTCCCGCTTGTGGCCAACGTCTTCGACTCCCATTCGGGCTCCTGACGCGAGTACAGCCTGCTCTGGTTCTCCGTCTGGGGCTTCACGCTCATCAACGTCGCCTGGGGCCTGTATCTCTACCACTGGATCTGTAAACGCAACCTGCGCATCAAGGCGCTCATGGTTGTCATCGAGTACGTGCGCGTGATCGCACATGCGATCCCCAACAGCCACAAGGAGCAGGTGCTGCGCGGTTTTTTCGAGGGGCACAAGTACAAACTGGAGATGCTCCCGGCGTTCTTCACGACCAAGCACGGGGATTTGTTCGAAAAGCTGCCCAGCGACTCGCCTACGGAGGAGCACTACAAGGCCAAGCGCGAGTCTGGGATCTGCAAGCAGGCACTGCGTGATCTACCGGCCATCCAAAAGTACTTCCACGAGCTCGATCCGTATTGCACGAGCCCCATGCCGTCGCCCGTGTCGTCCTCGCCCACTGGATCTCCCAAAGCCGCCGAAGGCGTGGCGGCCGTCGTGACCAAGGAGTACAGCAACGCGTCGGTCGTGGTCAACATCCAGGACGCGAGGCCAGCAGACGCGCCAGTCGCGCCAGCAGCAGCTCGCAGTTCTTCGCCCACGGTGGCTGAGAAGCTATGTGTGTATTCTATGTAACACTTTCACTACGACAGTAGAAGCCTAAGATCAGCATAAAGCGAATCAAATCAGCCGAATGCGAAACACACACAAAGCCCACTGACACCATTGGCGATCAGTTTATTATACGGGCTATTGGTACCCCATGGAGCCCTGGAAGGAGGATGGTGCTGACTCGGAGACTCGATGCGCACACATGTCGCTTGATGCTCATCGTATTAGCGGAGGCGATTTTGCTGGACGGCATTAGGCACGACGATCACGAGTGGAACCAGCGGCGGCGAGCAGACGATGTCCCTTTACTTCACAGCAGCCGTTCACGCTCCAGCAGCTCAGCGGTGCGACAAGTTCTTGTTTCCCCGCCGCCGACAACCAGAGTGAATGAATTGTTGTGTCTGGAGCTCTTCACGTCCACCAACCTACCACGCCAGAGGCCACCACCTCTGCTCGTGATACGGTAGTAATAGGTTGTCGCCCAGCTGGTCGTTCGTGATCAGAAATAATTTTAGCGCAACTGGCGGGCGGTGTCAGTGAAGAAGCCGCGTCGTGGTCATGAAAGCAATGCGTTGTGGTTGAACTCTTCAGCGCAGGTTCTCCTCTCTCTCGGACACACACGCGCACGCGCGAGTGTATCTTTTGTGATCGAGTGTCGCAACAACGGCCTCGGCGCTGGCTTCCTCCCACACCAGGCAGCATGCAATGAGTCGTCCAGGTCCTAATTTGTCGCCCGTCAATGCGCGAGTACTGCTTTTGGTGGCACAGCGAACGGGCTAAAGGTACTCATGCGTGCTGCGTTTGTCCAAGCCCAGACGCAGTATTCCACTGTAGAGCCTTCTTCGCTTCATCTACAGTCTCTATTCTTTCGGTGCCTCTGTAAGAGGCGACCGAATGAATGGGTTCAGAAACAATGTGTGGTGGTAAACCTGTAACGCACACTTTCGTCACGTTGACAGAGCTGAGACAAGCGTGTCAACTGCACGTGTACCGTTACGCCCCTAAATAGAGTGTCCACGTGGACCTTAAACTCATGTCGCTCTTCATTCGCCATTCTTCCAGCAGCACAGCGAGTGCACGCACCGCCATGGACGAGACGCGCCTGAGCACGAGCAGCAACCCGGGCGGCGCCGCGCGGGAGGTGACCATCGAGGAGGCACAGGAGTGGAGCAGCGTCGTCGTGGACTATACACTGCGCTTCGAGCACGTGGCGCTCGACATCACGACAGACCGCATTCTCTATCACCTGCACTGCGAGTTCGAGCAGCCGATCCCAGCGACGTTCCTCGCGCATTGCGAGTTCATCTGCATGGGCTACCCGCTCGGCGGCATCTGGAAAGTGCAGCGCATCGACCAGGACAACCGCTTCGTGTCGTGCGTCGCGTGGCGGAAGACCGAGCTCACGCCCGAAGACGTCACGGAGATCGCCAAGAAGTACGAGCCGCTGCCGGTCGAACCCCCGCTTGCTGATATGGAGGATGGCACGCCAGCACCAAGACGTCCAATTCGTCCGCCGCCGCAGACGCTCTTTGACTGGAAGATGCAGATCGGCACGTGGGACAAACGCAACCACTGGTTCGTGCATGAGATCGGGATCTCCCCGGCGATCCAGGAGCCCGCGGCGATCCCCGAGGATACACTGCTCACTGCGACACTGCTGGTCGGACCGCCTCCCGTCGAGGTCTCTCTCGTGATCAACAGCATCACTGCGGTCGACACGATCGCGCAGAGCTTCTCGGCCGACGTGACGTGGACGCTCAACTTTCCCGGGCTGACTGCGATCCGTGAGGACTCCGCGCTGCGTGAGCTGCTCGACATCCTCGAGTTCAAGGAGGACGAACTCGAGTTCACCAACATTACGGACGTGCACGACGCCAAGCCGATCATGTCGATCCTCGAGCCGGCGGGGCGCATCAAGTACCTCGACCCGTTCGTGACCTCGCAGGAGCCCGTGACGCAGCGGCTGTATCACCTCAAGTACACGCGGCGTGTCATCGCGCAGTTCAACGAGGAGATGTCACTCTACTACTTCCCGTTCGACCAGCAGAAGCTCACGTTCTCGTTCAACATGGGCAAGAGCATACGGTCGTCGTTCCAGATCGCACCGCCCGCAGCGGACCCGCCGGGGCGCTTTGCGCTCGAGAACTTCAAACTCAACAATGTCTTTGATGTCGTCTTTGGCGACAAGCTCTTCGTAGGCAAAGTCGTGGACAACGGCTCGAACAAGATGATCCGCTTCGAGATGATGCTTGAGAGGCAAAGCGGGTACTACCTCACAAACGTTGGCATCCCGGCCGCGATCATCACGTACCTGACCTTCATCTCGTACGCGCGGCAGAAAGATGAGGATTCGGAGGAAGGTACTATCATGATGGACACGGGTTCGCGGCTGCAGATCGTGCTCACGCTGCTGCTCACGAACGTCACGTTCAAGTACAACCTCGCGGCCTTGATCCCGCAGGTGTCGTACTTCACGATGATCGACAAGTACGTCTTCCTCTGCTTCCTCATCACATGCGCCGTCTCGCTCGAGAACGCACTCTTCGCCATGTTTGTCAAATTCATCGGCAAGCACTGGGATGAGAGCAGCCTGCTCTGGATCTCTTTTGGCTCCTTCACGATTCTCAACCTCGTCTGGGGCGCCTACGTCATGCTCTGGGTCAAGATGCGCAACTACCGCTGCCGCATCCTGCTCATGGTCAACGAGTACGTGCGCATCATCGCACAGGCGATCCCGAACAAGGACAAGGAGGTCGTGCTGCGCGCGTACCTGCGCAAGATGGAGTTCAAGGACTGGGCCATGCCGCAGCTCGCGACCACGAAGCGCGGCGACCTCTTCGTGCAACTGCCGAGCGACTCGCCGACTGAGGCCAAGGAGAAGTCGCCGCACGAGCCCACGAGTGGCATCTTCCGCAAACAGGCGCTGCGCGACCTGCCGTCGATCCAGAAGTTCTACAACGAGATGGCCACGACGCACAGCAGTGGGACCACGAGCCCGGCGCTATTGTCGCCTGTCAGTGCCAGTGGCGCCGGTGCCATTGGCATCCGCGTCAACTCGCCCGTCGGGTCGGCAGGAGTCCCACCACCGGCTGAAGGCGTGGCCGCGGTCGTCGCGAAGGAGTACGCGGGCTCGAACGCCTCGGTGGTCGTGAATGTCAATGTCCAGGACGACCTGCTGCCCACGACGCCCTACAGCGCCTACAAAGACAAATCGACGTAGTGATAGTGCATCTCGTACATGAAGCCCAGTGTCTGACAGTGCATGTGTGAACAGAAATGACGCGAACAAGTAAAGATGTGTCTCGAAGTGTTGTCCAAAGCCTACAGACTTTACTGGGCATTGCAGCATGGTAGAGCTCCCAGTTCCTGCTTCAGAGTACTGTCATGTTGGCAGACACGATGGTAATCCCTGTCAAGGTGAGCATTTTGAGAGGCAGTTTCTTCAGAATAGGTTCAGTACTGTCCTGGAGGTCGTCTCGCTTTTGATGATACGTGTGCGTAGTTTTGGCTTGCTGAAGAGCACGCGTGGGTGCAAGACAGAAGCTCTTGGATTTGAGATTTCACTGGCAATGTCGTTTGTCGCCTCGCTGCGAGTGTGAGCACCACACGCAAGCGAGAGATCTAGTGTGGTCGCCTTTTGAAACAGGAGCAGCGCGTAAGCACTAAACACAATTTGGTTGCGCTCGAAAAATGCCTCTCGAATCCGGTACCGTAAGCTATTGCTCCATCTTTTTCTTATACAGGTTTTTATGATAAATAGTAACATTGAACAAGAGCAGATACGGGCTTCAGTCAAGATAAACAGTCTAAATGCAACCTATACAAGTATTCATAAGTAAGTAAAGTGCTCGTCATCATCTTCAAGGAGCAAATCCTGGAAGCACCAAACAACCCTAGACAACCAGACGAGCTCTTCATCACCCCTCTGACCAACAACCGGGCGCCTGCAAGATGGGGACGTGACGTTATGCACCTACGCCTGTTTAGTCTGTCAGGAGGTTTCGCGGCGACTGGCCCGCCCCACGACCGTCGTCTCATTCGCGCTCTCGCTCTTCAATGAGCACAAGCTACACGGCCACCTTGACGTCACGCAACTCCGACATGACGCCCACGTTCGCCGCCGCCGGCATCAACGCCACAGGCGCCATGACGAGCAGCAACACCGTCGAGCAGGCGCAGAAGTGGTCCAGCACGCTGCTCAAGTACTCCGTGCGACTGGACCACGCGGCCGTGGACATTCAGACGGACCGCATCCTTTACCACCTCGACTGCGAACTCCAGGACCCGATCCCGCAAGCCCTGCTGCGCCACTTTGAGTTCATCAGCCTCGGGTTTCCGCTCGGAGGAATCTGGAAAGTGCACAAGGTGGGCCACGAGAATCGCTTCCTCCAGTGCCTCGCGTGGCGCAAGACGGAGCTCAACCACGAGGAGGTCGAGGCCATGAACGAAGAGCTCCTGGCAAGACAGCAGGTGGCCATCCCGGATCCGCCGCTCACGATCTTCAACTGGAAGATGCACCTTGGCACGTGGAAGGACAAGAGCCACTGGTACCTGCGCACGGTGCTGCCGCCTTCAAAAGCCGGTGCACCAGCGGCTACGACGCCACCGGCGAACACGCCCGTGCACATCAAGCTGCTCGCGGGCTTTGCGCCGATCGAGGTGTACCTCACAGTGAACAGCATCACGTCCGTGGACACGGTCGCACAGACGTTCACGGCCGACGTGACGTGGGAGGTGACGCTCTCGGCGGTCACGGCCATCTGGGAGGACTCGGTACTGCGCGAGCTACTCGACCTCTTCGAGTTTAATGAGGACGAGTTCGAGTTCACCAACGTCACGAGCATGCAGGAGGCGAAGGCAATCACGACGGTACTGGCCTTCGCTGGCCTCGTGGAGTTCCAGGATCCGTTTCACCAGCCGCACGAAGCTATCAAGGAGCCGCTGAGCCACTTGAAGTACAGTCGCCGCTCGATCGCTGTCTTCTCCGAGGAGATGTCGCTCTACAACTTCCCCTACGACCAACAGAAGCTCAACTTCGCCTTCTCCATGGGCAGTGGCGTGCGCCCTTCGCTGGCCATCACACCTGCGCCCGTCGAGTCGGGCAAATTCGCGCGCGAGTACTTCAAACTGGGCAATGTGTTCAACGTCGTGTACGACGACAAGGTGTTCATTGGCGCCGTGCACGACACGCCCACGAAGAAGGCGATCGAGTTCGAAATCATGCTTGAGCGCCGCAGCGGGTACTACTTCACAAACGTCGCCGTGCCGTCGGCGATCATCACGTACCTGTGCTTCACGACCTTCGCGCCCTCGCAAGAAACAGGCGAACTCATGGACACGAGCTCACGGCTGCAGATCGTGATCACGCTGTTGCTCACGGCCGTGACGTTCAAGAACCAGGTGGCGTCACTCATCCCGCAGGTCTCGTACTTCACATCGCTCGACAAGTACGTCTTCTTCTGCTTCGTCGTCACGTGCCTCGTGACGCTCGAGAACTCGCTCTCCCCGTCGCTTGTCAAGATTTTCCCGTCGTGGAAGGAGGACGGGTTGCTGAGCTTCTCGGTCGGCGCCTTCTCGCTCATCAACCTCGTATGGATGGCTTCCCTGGTCTTCTGGATCCGGCTGCGCGCGCACAGGTCCAAGGTGCTGCTCCAAGTCGAGGAGTACGTACGCGTGGTCTCAGCTGCGATCCCGGCGAGCCACAGGGAAACCGTCGTGCGCGAATACCTCAGCGAGCTTGGCTTGAAAGCCTGGGAGCTGCCCACGATCACCTCCACGGACGCCGGGTTCATTTTCATTGAGCTGCCCGAGGAATCCCCGCAGGAAGTCCAGAATGAGCGCGCGAAGAACCCCGAGGCGAGCCGCGAGCTTCGCAAGACGGCCCACCACGCGCTGCCCAACATCCAGCGCGTGTATCACCGCCTGGACCCGTCGGCACCCAACACCGACATGGCGGAGAGCTGCATCGACCTCCACGAGCACGTGGACGTGAGTGCGAGCAAGGGCATGGCGGGCGTGCTTGCGAGACGCATGTCTGGTCATGACGAGAGCGACATCGTGCCGCTGCGCCAGAGCGTGCTACACGACCGCCGCGCGGGCCAGCAGCGGTACTCAGACGCAGCGGCGTCGCCGGCACAGGGTCGCAGGTCGTCCATCGGCGTTCAGTCGAGCGTGATTTAGGAGATATGAGTTATGTGGTGCTTTCAACTGCCGTGGAGCTGTTCAGTTGTCATTGTGACGTCTCAATACATATACAAATACACAGGAGCGTATTGTTGTTTTTGTAAGCGCAAGTGCAACAGTTGAGCGAACATGGGTACAGAAAGCCAAACCGACCGTTGTGGTAAGTACACACATAATGCGTACACATGTATTACTGGCAGTAGTAGGTCATGACGGCGCGAGTGAGCCGTTGCACGCATGCGCAGTGGCGAAGATTCACGCGCCGCCTCGTGGGCATTTTCCTCCCATTTTCAACCCTTGCAAGTCTCACCCGATCTGATAACGACCAAGAGACACTAAATGGCACTATATAGAGGGAACAGACACTCTTTCGAGGGCTAATGCACCCGAAGAGCTTTTCTGACTTGTTCATTTTCCACAAGGCAACGAACGAGATTGAACTGACGAAGAAGAACGACGACGTTGTTGTGAACACCAGAGAGATTGATGCATGCGCGCGCGGCGTCCTCGTGTTCTGCTGCGGCGTCTGCGACGATGACGTTGCATAGCGCGCGTCACGCGCTGCTGTTGCTGCTCGTGCTCTCGGTGAACGCGCGCAAGGCCGTGGTCGGCGCCTATGACGCAGCCGCCGCGCTCACGTCCAAGCGTAAGCCTTTCATCTTCATCTTGCTGTCAACCTTTGGCTTTCTCATTGCGCCGCTCAATCATGTTGTGCTAACAATGAGCTTTTCCTGTGTGTTTGTGTGCATAATAGCAACAAGCAAGCCGAAGATCGAGATCCGCGTGCAGGACTTTTCGTTCAGCGGTGCGTCTGCCGGTTGAATGCGTCGCATTGCTGTTGTGCTTTCGACAAATGTCATTTTATCGTTCGCTTCTGTATGTGGCTCTCTGTGGTGTGCTCTGTGCGCAGAAGGTCCGACGGAGCGCCCAGTGATTGAGATCGAGGCGAAGGACATGAAAGGATCCGAGATTTACGACGCGATCTTAGGTACGGCAAGCGTCGTGCATGATCTATTTGAATTGTCTATGTAGATAGGAACTCACGTGATTGTTCTCTTCTTTCTCGTACGTATGCCATGCAGCAATGGCGTTTGATGACAGCCTGAAAGATACCAAGCAGGAGCAGGAGCACGAGACGCTTTCGAATCAAGATGCGCTGCTGCTCGTGTTCTTCGTGCTATGCGCCGCGAACGTCGTGTACTTTGGCGCATCGTCTTTCTGGCATTTCGTCAAGCGCTGTCTCGGATTCAAATCCAAGGCGCTCCCCGTATTTGAGGTTAATGTATCGTCTGGCAGCGAACAGGACGACACGTTCTCCGACGGAGAAGGTGTCCAGGTGCACAAGCCATACAACAGCAGAAAACACGAGCCAACACGCGACGGCGAGCCCGTTTCCGAGCGCTTTGTCCAGCAGAACGCGCTGATCCGACTCTGTCATTTACAGTTCCTAGTACTCGCCGAGAAGCTCAAGCAGGAGCTCAGCGGTGATGGTAGCAGCGACACCGCAGACGACGTCGGCCAGATGATCGCGTCGTTGCCCGTAAGTCAGCTGGACAAGGAGACCGTGCGGCTGGCCGACATTCTGCACGTGCTGGAGCAGATCCCGTTGAAGGAGCACGGACTCTCGAATGCGCGCATCGAGAGCCAAATGGATGCAATCCAGCAGGACCTGTCGGAGAACAACCTGGAGATCACGGGCGCCTGGACGCGGCTGCAGGAGCTCTACAAGTCGTTCCAGGCGA
Source organism: Globisporangium barbulae (assembly GCA_023337805.1). Classification (NCBI taxonomy): domain Eukaryota; phylum Oomycota; class Peronosporomycetes; order Pythiales; family Pythiaceae; genus Globisporangium; species Globisporangium barbulae. The sequence goes on along the minus strand of JAADXK010000696.1, from coordinate 8,394 downwards.
TCCAGCAGCTCATTCAGGCTCGCAAGCGGTCACGAACGCGACAAGCGAATCGCGCCGTGAGTCTCGATAGCGCACAGCGACGCGAACCGTATGCGGAAGAGGTGCTGGGCGAACCCAAGCGCAAAGTGCCAAAGCTACCCGTGGGGTTCACCGCCGACATGTTTGCGTCGCTGGGCCAGGCGATCCAGCTGCAGGCCATCCCGGACCACAGGATAGCAAGGAGCCAGGACGTGTCCGTGGAGGAGGAAGAGGTGTATAAGCCCAAGCAGGACTGATGCGAGTTCTGCTGGCGATGGAAGTGATGGATGAACACAGAGCACAAAGATCATGACAAAGAAGTTGGAGATGAATTTGGATATTTAGAAAGACGAGAAAACACTGCCAGTTGGAAGTGGCAGACTGACGACGGTCACAATACGAAAGAGACCACTACGAATCAAACAATAGCGACACAAGAGAGGCCATGAGCCCCACATCATAAGGCTCCGATGGTAGATCCAGCACCAGGAGTGCAAATCCATGACACCCTAATCACAATGGCTGTATGTCACTCTTCTGTATTGCAACGTCACTCTTCGAAACAATTCCGCTCGTTTCTCGGCCAAGCGCTTTCAGAGGGTTTTCCTGGATTCATCCACAGAATCAATCACCGCGCGAAAAAAAGCTGCGACCAGCAGCACGAGAGCGAGACTGCGGCTGTGCGTGTGAGCGAAAGAACATCGGAGACCAAGCGACGCAGACGTACTCGTACAGACAGACACGTGGCTATGCGCATGCGCTCTTTTCTCACGAAGGCGCTGGGGCTAGCGCTCGTCCTGTCCGTCGCCGCCGCGACCTCCAGAGCAGACGCCTCGGAAGGTGCGGACGGCGTCTTGTTGGTCTTTGCGCTCTCTGCAGTGATGATACTATATGGCTGGGTTGATGGAAAGCTCGTGGATACTGACTGTGGGCATTGGCCTATAATCTGTATGTGTGCTATCTGTGTTATGCAGTCGAGATCCGCGTGCAGGACTTCTCTTTCTCAGGTAAAGATGGCGTTCGTTCGTTTATTTCGTTGGATAATTGTCCAAACGTCTGACGACGAGTGGCTCATCGACTGTGCTGTGGATGTGTTTGTGTTGAAAATTCATGTGAACAGATGGGCCGAGCGAGCGACCGAAGATCGCGATTGAGGCGCAAGACATCAAGGGCTCGGAGCTACTGAAAGCCGCGGCAAAGCCAGGTACTGAACGCTATTCGCACGTGGTAAACGGATGTATCTTGCTGTGTCGCTCATGGGTGTCTAATGCATATGTGCATTGTGAATGGGTGACTGTAGACGCATACATGAAGCCGAAGCCTTCAACAGCAGCAGTAGTGAAAAGCGTCCCGTCCCCGACGCGCACCGTGAGCTACCGCGAGTTCAAGAGCAAAGTCGAACGCATTCTCCCGATCGCCCCAGTGTTCACCAGTCAGCGCACTACTAATGATAAGACCACGCAGGGGCAGCAGCAGACAACAGCGAACACATTGCTCGCAACAGGCTCAAGCGCCCAATTCAAATCCACCGTGAAGCAACTGCTGCACGACGACAACGAAGATGGCAACGGTGACATTTCGATATTGGAGCTCTCGACACAGGAGCAGGCGATCGTGCTCGTGGTCGTGATCTGCGGTCTGTGCATGCTCGCACTCATCCTCGTGTCCACGTGGAACCTCGTGCGCTTCCTGTGGCAGTACGTGCAGGAGCAGCGCACGCTGCGCCGTCTGTTCCTTGAGCAGGACCCGCAGCGACTGAGTTTGGCGATCAGCAAGTACCCAGTGACGTCGTCGCTTTTGATCCGCAAAGTGGCGATGGCGCGTCTTCGACATCTCGAGTTTGTCGCTGCGGCGACGAGTTTTGACCAAGAGCTCGCAGCGCTGAGCTTTGACGACGAGTCGCTGCTGCTCACGGGTCTGCCAAAGCGCGTGGACACGAAGAAGGAGATGACGCTGCTAGAGGTGATCGACAGGCTCGAGCAAATTCGCAGCACGGGTGACTATGTCGTAATCGAGATCATGGCCGTGAGCGGCAGCGTGCCCGCGAGATGGAAGCGCTACGCGGATACGCACGCGTGGCTGACAACGCACGATGCGTGCGTCCAGCAGCTCGCGGTGCAGAGCGTCAAGGTGCAGGAGCTTAGTTCGCGCATCTCGGACCTGCTGATGGACAAGCTGCAGGCGGGCGAGGCGATCCAAAAGGGCAAGTTTGTCAACCTGTTGTCAGCTTTGCGTCAGAGCTCGGCGCCGGCGCTGGATGAGAACGGTCGCCAGCAGAATGGATCTCTTAGCAGCAGCATGAACTTGAGCGCGAGCATGGGTGGTGGCTCGTCGCGAATGAATGGCTCGGCGAGCAAGGACGAGTTCAGTTTCTTCGTAAAGGCCTTTGACGAGATCAACGAGCAGCACCAGGTGAAGCAGGAGCTGCAGCAGGCAATGCTGAGCCTCAATACCTCCAATACCGTCAATGGAGAGACAACATCGTCAGCCAAGCTCGAGGTGACGAGGACGACCGAAGCTGCGACGAGTCCCGTCAACGACCAAGTTCACCACAGCCATTCATTCGCCGCCAGTGGCGCTAGTGACAGTGAGCAGGAGAAAGTGCTGCTGACGCGCAAGCTCGAGAAGTTTGTGGACCGCGCCGAGATGCTCGAGGTGACACACTTTGAAGAGGTCGAGCGCGCGCAGTACGCGCTCGAGAACACACGGCGCGAGAATTTCTGTGCCGCAATCTTCAACAAGGACGCGAAGGTGCTGGAGAACGTCGAGTCGCTCGCGCTCAATTTTGTGAGCATGGGCGCGGAGCGCAAGGACGCAGTGCTGAAAGCCGGCGAGATCCTCGCGAACCGCAGCAACACGATGCTACTCGTGAACTCGCTGCGCGGCATGTTTGACGAGCTGCGCAAGCAGGACATCATGAAGATGAACGAGCGCCGCAAGCGTGACGCCGCCAAGCAGCTTGACAAGCGCGAGCGCATGGGCGAGAAGTTTCGTCTCAAGCAGCAGCTCGTGGTCGAGAAGCTCGAGCTGCAGCGCCAAGCGCAGAAGCAAAGAGAGGAAGAGGAGCGTGTGAAGCGCGTGCAGCAGGAGCAAATTGAGTGGCGGCGGCACCTCGTGCGCGAGCGCAAGAAGTTTGTGTGGCTCGTGACGAAAGTGGACTTGCTGATTGTGCTGCTCGTGATGGCGCTCGTGTTCTTTGAGAGTTTGCGCCAGCTCGCGTTCATCAAGCCCGTATGCCCCCAAGAGAAGGACACGAAGTTCTCGGGCGTGCTATCGCTGTTTGGGGCAACAAACTCGCTGGCCGTGCTGGGCTGCCAGGTCGCGTATGGCGCGAAGATGGCGGCGATCCTGTTGCTGATCGTGCTCGCGTTCTTCGTGCTGTCGCAGCTGAACCTGCTCGTGGTCGTGTTGCCCGTGGTGCTCGCGCTCGCGCTCTACCACGTGCGCGCCGAGTGGATGAACATGCTCGTCCGCGTGCCGCTGCTTGCGGTCGTCTACGGCTTCAACTCGACGTGTCTCTATCTGTTGAACCGGTCGGAAGAGGAGGCCGTAGTAGCGACTGCAGATATACCAGCCACAGCAGCAGCAGTAGTAACCGTGTCGTCCAAGCAGCGCGTGGCTCTCGCGTACTTTGTGTTCCCGCTCGTGTCCATTGCGTTGAGTGTGCTTATCGGCATCGGCATCGCGTGCGACGACCCGCAGCAGTGCGCCACCACTGCGTTCCACACCGTGTCGCCTGGCGTGCGTGGCCTCGTGAGGCTCGCGCGTGAAGCGTACGGGCTCTGACTGTGAACATGGTCTGGTGCTTTGGTTTGGCTGTACAGACCGATGCAAAGAAACTGGAGTACGCTGTACTCTGGTGGGGTAGGTACGTGTTGTTTTGGTAATTTAAAACGTGAAAGCGAGATGATGAGAAGAGCTTGCTCGTCTTGGCCAGTAGCGCCCGCCAATGGATTGTTTCTTGTACTGTTTGGTTGGTTGGCTTAGAAGGCTTCTGTGGCTGGGCTGACGTGGCTTCTGCAGGCTGAATTAAGTGAAGATGACGCAGAGCGCGGCCGCGATCGTGCCGGCAGCCGCGGCGATGGTCACGCAGAGCACCGCCGGGAGTGACTCATCCTCTGAGTTCACGGGCTGCAGGCTGCTGCTGGCCACGTCCGCGGCCAGCACCTCCTCCTTCTTCTTGAGCTGCTGCTTGGCCGACGCGGCGGCCGAGGCGACGGCCTGGAGCAGCTTCTGGTCCTCGCCGCCTTTCTTCTTGCGGCGCCCCTTGGATTTGGACGTGCCCTTAGTGTTTGACCCATTGTTGTTGCTGGTGGTTGTGGTGGACTTAGCAGGCGAAGGCGTGGCGACCTCCACTTCGGCCGTGTTGAGCAATGGGAGCGTTGGGGTCTTCGTCGTCAGGGTCGCTGATGGAGTGGATGGCGGAGAGACTGGCTCCGAGACGTCTTCAGCGGACTCATCGTCTTCAGTATCGCTCTCAAGTGGCGTCTGGAGGTCCGAGTACTGCTTTAAGCGACACAAGCGAAGATACACACGAGGCATGAGCTTTAGTGTCGACATTCGGAAATCTTTAAGGTAGGTTGATGGAGTTCAACGACTGAAAGCATACCTCGGGGTCGTGGCGGAATATGTGGTCCGAGTGGTGTAGGAGCGTCGCGACAAAGCACGCACCGAGCTCCGCGAGGTCAGTGCTCTGTGTGCGTTCTGTTTGCTTTGATGGCGGCGACGCGTCGTCGATTTGGATGATTACCGAGTGGTGGCGACTGACAATCTTAGCGAGGATCTACAAGTCAAATTAGCAGGGTTCATAGACTTGATGGTCAGACCTGAGCCTCACAAAAACAATGGACAATCACAAGCACACGCACAAGCCGTACCATTTCCGATGGGTCACGAGCCGTGAGCCACTTCCAGAAGGTCGTGAGCGCGTCGAGGCACTCGCGCTGCTCGATGCTGAGCGAGTCGATGGCGTTCACAATCGGATAGAGCAGCGGCAGCGACACGTCTTGCTTCTTCTTCTGCTTCGCGAGGTACTCGAGCGTCGAGATGAGCATGCTGAAGGGCTCGCAGTGCACGATGGGCGACTGCAATAGCGACAGGTAGGTCGAGAGTAGCGCCACGAGCGCCTGGCATTGCGTCGCAGCCTTGACCTTTTCGAGACGGAAAAGCTTCTTGATCGCCAAAAACACGTGCTTCTCCTGCACGAGGCCGTCGAACTGGTTGCTCGCGATCTCGTTCTCCACGTACGTCAGCAACATCGAGTGCAGCTCGATCTCGAGCTTGCTCGCCTGGGTCAGCAGCTCCGCCGTCGCACCGCCCGACTGCAGGAGCAGGTCGTCCACGAGGAACGGGTTCTGCACCAGGTATACATACAAATAGAGCGCGAGCACGCGGATGAGGTGCAGCAGCAGGTAGCTCTGCTGCTCTTCGTGGTCGACGGCCGCGTCGCCGCTAACGCCTCGTGCAAACGAGATCTTGCTGTTGGTGCTCTGCTGTTCTGGCTCCGTCGCGTGTTTGGACGCGCTGGTGGTTGGGATCGAGGCGCTGCCAGCCAGTGGTGTCGGCTTCAGCGCCGTGTGCTTGTTGTTGCCACTGCGACTGGCGCACTGCACATCCATCGTGGACGCCATCGGCAGTCGCAATGAGAGAATGAGAGGATGGTCTCCTGTAGATACAAGAGCCTTAGCCTGTCAGTCGCTTGTTCGTTCGATCGATTGTCGTCTGCTGCTGCTTCGCTCGGCTTCGGCGATGCGGAGGAGATCGGAAAGTAGGCGATACTAGTGACTGCGCTGCTGCTTGTTGCGGCGGGCGACTTGCTCACTGGTCCTCGTTTCACGCAAACACACACGCGCAGGCGCACACAGGCTCTCACGCGTAAGAATAGCAGAGACACGAGCGAAGCAAGAGATCCCGGGAATAGATGGTTCCTGGGCTGCTGTTGCAAGGCGAAGCTCAGCAGGATGGACGCGAATGACTGACAGGCGCTGAAGCACTCGGCGTTGGCTGGAAGCACTTTTTTTAGCGCACGAACGAGCGAGCGGCAGGCAAGCAGGCAGCCAGCAGAGCCCTGGGCTTTTAGCTCCAAGCCAAAAGAGTGACACCCACCAATCCAGTTGATTATTCGAGCTCAGTTTTGCGCTACACCTAGCCACGAGCAGTTGTTGCTGAATGTTGTGTGAAAGTCTCACTTTGCACGAAGAAAATCAAAGCAATGGATTAATTTCCAGCCAATCAAAGCGCTTGACAGATTCATTTCAGAGTTTATTTTTAGCTAGCTGGCTAAAACGGAGCCGCTGCAGTGACCAAGAAAAACGAGCTAAAAATAGCCTCGCGGTGGATAAGCTTTTTTTTCTCACAATCTCATGAGACGGTGGCGCAATGCGACAGTTCGTCAAGCCCTCTGAGAAGCGCAGCAACAAGCACCAAACGACTGCTTCGTTTGTAAGGCACCATCGAGTGGACGACTACTCTGTTCAGGCGCAAGGCTTATTATGCTGAGCTGAGCGAAGACAGCCTCGAAGCTCAACTCAGCTTGAAGGCAACGCTTTCAAGGCATGTGACGACTTGTCGAGTCGTCTCTTTTGCAGCATTCTTGTTGCGCTGGCTGCCGCCAATTCGCGCGTGATCCTCACTTCCCGTTCCACCTCGGAATCGCAGTCGATCAATACAAAAAAAGTGTCGACGCGCACAACTGCGACCTGATGCGACCTGATGCGGCGGCGAAAACTGAACGAGGACGGGGCTGTGGCGCATCTGATTCAGCCGCGAGCACGCTCCCACCATGGTCAGCACTCAGTGATGATGTGCGGTCTCCGCTGCGGGGGACAGCCTGCCGGCCGCTCGCGACGGTCTCTACACAAACAATCGTCGGCACTTTCAGATTCGAGGCGCAGCGCACAACCGACAACGACCCACAAAGAGAGGCAAGAGACCCGTCGGCATCATGACCAAGAGCAACAGCATGACGCTCGAGAGCGTGTACACGCACCCGGGGCTGCTCACGTTTGGCGGCGTGCTGCTCTTCGTGACGATCGCCCCGGCGGCGCTCACCGCCTACATCGTCTGGTACTTGGCGTTCGCGTACTTCATCCTCGTCGTGCTCGACCTGGCGCTCATTAAGTACCATCTCTGGAACTTTAAGCCGACGGTGCCGCAGGCCGGTCACTACGCGCTCATCACCGGTGGCTCGACGGGCATCGGCCGCGAGATGGCCTTCCAGCTCGCCGCTAAGGGCTACTCGATCATCATCGCGGCGCGCACGCAGAGCGCACTCGACAAGACGCAGAGCGAGATCCGCGCGCTGCACGCGAGCGTGGACGTGCTCACGCTCGCAACGGACCTCTCGTCGAGCGTGGGCATTCAGCAGGTCATCGACTTTGTTCAGACGAAGGAGCTCGTCATCGACATCCTCATCAACAACGCGTTCGTGACGTACAACGACCTGTTGATCAACCTGAGCGCGCAGACGATCGACCAGGCACTGACGCTCAACGTGCTCGCGTCGACCAAGCTCTCGCACTTCTTCGCGATCGAGATGGCCAAGCGCGGCGTTGGCCGTATCCTCAACGTGGCTTCGAGCGCGGCCGTGGCCGTGCTGCCCACGCACGCGCTCTACAGCAGCACCAAGGCGATGATGCTCAACCTGAGCATGTCGATGAATTACGAGATGCGCGGCACGGGTGTGACGGTTACGTGCTTCTGCCCAGGGCCAGTGTCAACGAACTTTTGCGACTCGGGCAACAACGTGGTCACCAAGGTCCCGGGCATGCTCATCGACCCGAAGACGGCCGCGACCGTGGCCCTCGAGGGTATGCTTGACGCCGAGGCGTACCTGCACGACTCGAACCTGTCGTACCTGCTGGGTATCCTCGCGCGTGTGATTCTGCCCATGAAGCTGCGCGCCTACGTCGGCGGCATGATGATGAACGAGGCCGACAAGATCTTCTCGCTGCTCAAGAGATAGACATTGCATTGGACAGGAGACGCACGTGTGTGTCGACCAGCATCTCATCTAAGCGCACGCGAATGAATGGACACGAAACAAATAAGCACACTTGGTGATCCCTATGTGAGACCTCCATGAAGAAGGTCTCATGTTCGGTGCATGAATGAATGGACGCAGGATGGATGATATGCAGCAATTTTGCTTCGCGAAATCCTCTGACTATAAGCGCTGAAGCCGATCTTCTTTGCCACCCACCCATCTAGCTCGGGCCTTTCTGCTGTTCCCTCTTAACTAGAGCTGGCGACGTTAAAGTTATCTGGATAACTCCTGAGATGACGTTAAAGGGTTATCTGACTCTTTGACGTTAACTTTTTAACTCCTCTGTTCTTCAACGAGTCGTTCTGAAAATGTACCGTGTATTGACGGAGAGG
>JAADXK010000695.1:0-17203 GCA_023337805.1 Globisporangium barbulae | reverse complement strand
TGACCAAGACGAAAGATAAGGAAGTCGTCTTGAAGAAGACCAGAAACGTTTTGCACTGTGCCTCCAGTGACTGCAAAGCGACCTTCTGGAACCGAGACGTCAACGCTGGGCTTAATATCATTTCTCTTCTCCATTGCAAACTACGTGGCGTGATAAGACTGGAGGCTTTTAGTCGCAAGTAGCTACTAGGATTGAAGAGGAAAAACAAACGTGCGCGGGAAGAGCTTGCTCATTTCAGCGCACATGGTTCGGAGAAATGCCGACGGGCGTTTTAATGATGAGAATCCGTACAGGGTACAATGTGTCCGACGAAGTCGGGCACAACCACCTTGTGTCCTTCATATGTTCAACAAGTTTGCTTTGAGCTCAAAATGAATACTTTCATTTTGTTTTGGGATACCATGCCCTAATTTTCTTTCGTTTGGGCATGCGCTCTTTTTGTTTTGGGATCGGCGGCATTCCGCATTTTGACTTCGTCGATTCCGATGGAGCTGCGCTACGAGATCGCGGAGGAGAATCTGCGCGTGTTCGTGGCGGCGCTACACTGCCTCGCGCAGGTGGGCAAGGAGATCTCGATCGAGTGCGAAGGCACGGCGCATCTCACGTGCCGCGCGCTCAACGACGCGCACTCGGCGTCCGGGCAAATCGCGTTCGACCGCTCGTTCTTCACGCACGTGGGTTTCCACCGCAACGCCAACACGAGCGCGACAGCGCGCTTCGTGCCCTTCGTCAAGTGCAAGGTGTACGCCAAGTCGTGCTGCAATATTTTCCGCACGCTCAAGCACGTGCGCAGCGTGCAGCTCGTGTTCCATCTCGACGAGCAAAGCGCGCTCGCCGACCTGGAGCAGCACAGCTCGCTTGGACAGAGCGGCAGTGTCAATGACGACGACCTCGATGAGCTGGACATCGACTGCTTGGAGATCGCGTGGCGCCTGAGCTGCGACTTTGAGATCACCAAGACCCACCGCATGAAAGTACACACGTGCCAGGTCATGCGCGCCGTGTTCGACCGTGAGAGCTGCGCGAATCGCCTCGTGACCCGGCAGTACCACTTGGCGTCGCTCCTGGGCCACATCCACCACAGCAGTGAAGTGTGCGTGACCTGCACGGGGACCCACGTCAAGTTTGAGAGCTACGTCGCGAACCTCGCCGATGGTACATAACGCACCTGTGCGCTAGCCTTGTGGATGCGAATGGTGGAGTTAAAGCCTCTAACCGCTTGCATGTCTCCTATGCATTAGGAAAAGCGCAGCTGCACACTGAGACGGCAGTCGAAAGCGTCGAGTTTAATGAGTATGTGCTCGCGCCCAGCGCGTCCCAGATCGACTCGTCCGTGCAGCTGATCTTCTGTCTCAAAGAAGTCCGGGTACGAACTGCTGCTGTTGTTACCGACATCATCCACAAGGTATCTATTATGTGGTGTGACTGACAGACAGCATGCTATGATACGTTGTGTCCGTAGGCACTGCTGGCCTTCTGCAAAACCAGTGACATTCTCGAGGTGGCGTTTTTCTTCAGCTCAGGAGGGAGGTACGTTAAAGACCGATGCAACCAGTGTGAGTATGTTTATGTTGTATGCGAGATATCTAAGCGCTCGCTTTGCATGCTCCAGTCCCGTACTCTTCGCCGCGCAGTCCACGTCGATGGCCAAGTTTTCAGTCGAGATCACGCTTTCGACGGTCACCACATTCCTCCCAGCGTCTTCACAGACTCGCAGGTGCGCACAGCACGTTCTTCCGTGCTTCTCACATCTTGCTAACGCTATTATCTTGCATGTGTTGCTAGTGAGGAGGACATGCCGTTGTTCCGACAAGCCATCGCTGGCGGGTACGCTTTCTGCATCCCGTGTCGATTCATCTCTGTGCCACTGTTTTTGATGGATTGTTTTACATTTTGCTAGCGACGAAGCGAAGGAGAGCGATTCTTCTCAAGCGAACGAACGCTATCTCACGCATAGCAAGCGTCCGCGGATCGACTGATCCTAGCAGCAAGGTTGCCTTCGAGTTTCGACAGCAAACAGGCAGGTCGCAAGTATTTAAGCTACTTTATAGCGACTAACCATAGAGTGCCTCTTCAAAAGTCAAGAGGCTGCTTGTGTGCAAAGCGCGTGACCTTTCATTCGTCTATTCTTCAGCATACGAAGCGCACAAGAGATCGCAGTGACGAGCGAGCAGCAGCATGAGTGACCAGGAGGAAGAGAGCAGCAGCTCCGAGCCGGGGTCGTCTAGTTCAGACCAAGATGATGCGCACACGTCGCCGCATTCTTCGTCAAATGAATCCTCGACGTCGAGACCTTCACCACGAGCTCGAAGGTCGACAGGACTCCTGAGGCGTCGAGACCAGCAGCAGCGACGACAAACTGCCAGAGGTAGCAAGAGCCACCATCATCAACGCGGCTCTGCAGCGATGAGACCGTCAGACTCCACTTCGCTGTGGCGTATCCGAGAGAAGCAGTTTGAGAAGTTCAGAGCTGGTATCATCGTGCTGCCCGTGCCGCCAACGGCCGTCCGCGTTGACAAAGCCAAAGGATACTCGCTTCACATCATGTCGGTAGCGAACTGGGTTCTCCCGGACGCGATTCTGCGGTCGTGGAGCCTTCCTGTGTCGCGTGGTCATGGGGAGACTGGAGAGAGCGAGGATGAAGACGAGGAGCTACTGGTGACGCTTGGCGTCCATGTGAGTCTGTTCCACTCGCTTTCGAAGCGGTTCTTCGGCAACACGTGGGTCAGCTCAGAAATCGCTGTCGACCCGTTCCAGATCAAGCAGGACCGCCACACGAAAGACAACACGATCCGTCACGTGGTGGAGAACGTGGTGCTGAACCTTCGAGCGTACTTCATCACCGACGTCGTCGACACGAACTGTGTGGGCATCGTCGAACTTGTCGCGTACGAAAAAGATCCCGACTCCAAGGCGACGATCAGCGTCGTCGGGTGCGGCTGGACGATCTTGCCACTGTTCACCTCGTCGCAGTCTGCTGCCGCTCAATCCGGAGGGCAAAGCAAGGAAGCCCCGCAGCAAGCGTTTGCGATTGGAGCGAGCGGCGAGTCTGTCAACGTCTTTACCGGCAGTCCGCGTGTGTTGTGGGAGATTCCGTCAACGCAGTGGCACGCTCAGGAGAAGCAAGAGCGGTGCAAATTCTACTACCAACTGGTGCTCTACGAGCCGCTCCTGGCGATTGCAATGTTCATCCGCAAGAACGAGTTTGTGAGCGCTCTCGAGACCATTCCTGGACTGAAGAACGGCAACTTGGCGAACATTGATGTGGGCAAGAACCCGAAGATGCTGCTGCGAGAAGACGAAGACACGACTTTCGAAGAAGCGCTCGCGACTTTTGTGAAACTTGCGTCACTCGTGCCAAAGACGATCTTACTGGAAGAGGATTTCACGATCAACGTGTTCGCAATACGAGCGGCGATCCACTTGCGTGAAGAAGTCGAGGCGAACTTGGTCGCGCGACTAAAGATCAGTCGGAAGACCATCCACGAGGGGGCTTTGAGTATCGAAGGTGAGGTGTCCGCTCGTGTCGTGAAGCTCGCTCTTCACAATGGTCGGTGCTTTCGAACCAGATTGCACACGATCCCACTCAAGGTCGAGCAGCAGGGTAGCGATCACTTGCGCTGCGTCACGAACCAGACCAAGCTCAAGGGATTCGTGCTGCATCCCCATTTTGCGATCGTGGTGATTCTGCAGTTCACTGTCCACTTTCGCATCACCTGGCCGCCGAAAATGAAGCAGCAGGCAATCGACGCGAAGAAGCCGCTGCCACCGGAAGAGGACGTCGTGCTCGTGACGATGGGGACCCGCGCGCTGGTACCAAGCGATGGGAAGAAGTTGTATCTGTACGACAAGCAGCACCACGCGACAGCGGAAGCGAGCGACTCGCTGGTAATGGCTGACACAGCACAGGCGTTGAGAGGACATGACAGTGTGTTCCAGGACGAGGAGCAGAAGCGTCGCATTTTGCACGTCGAGCTGCTCTCTGGCGCGCCGTGCCGACCTTACTCTGACAACCCGCTGTACACCCCACCGAATCAAGGTGGCAAGCCACTGCAGAAACAGGGATTGGCGCTGAACGACTCGATCGCGTTTGTGGACTTGCGGATAATGATTGATGGCGAAGGGGCACTGAGTCCGAAGAGGCTGCCATCGCCTGCAAAATCGCTCCATAGATCCAACAACAACGGGTTCAGTGGTTCAAGTGACGACCACGACAGTGACAATCAAGAATCCTCTTCGAAGGTGCATGCTGCCGGTCACTGGGCGGCGAAGATGCTGAACAAAGCCGACAAAAACTCGGTCCTGGCGCAAACCTTGAATGCTCTAGCGACCTCGGTGTCTCGAAATCAAGCAACGAGTCCCCATCGCCAGACTGAGTCCAATCAACAGCCCATGTCGCCACCAGTATCTCCTTCCAAGAAGAAGCAGACACGCAGCGCCACGACAGATCCGATTCCGCTACCAACTCCAGTCCAAGCGTCAGAGTTGAGTCGCGCTTCCAAGACGTTGCTGACGCGGTATGGTTTTATGGATGCTCACGATACCAGTGCAACGAACCATCAGAGTCTCAGCTCGCCTTCGAGGAACCAGTTGTCCAACAACACTCAGGGTATCCGACGAACGATGCATTCAGTCAAGTCTCTCGAGGTGGAGCTCAGCGATGTTTACAAGGCGCATGAGATTCGCTTTCACTTCGCAGCGTATCGCTCCGTACTCAGTGCAGTGCCGTCCGTACCATCCCGGGTCTACTTCACGTTCCAGTTCTACAACTTCGCGCCGACGCGAACCGAGACTCTGCGACTCAGCAAGGCGTTCGACAACGGCGCCGGCGGCGAGAGCCAGACGTTCTTACTGATGCGCGAGAGTCCTGTGAGCAAGCCGTCGCTGGCGATTCAGTTCGACATCGACACGACCGCAACGCTCGACCCACTGGAGACGCGTGGCTTTGCTGAGTACCTACTGAGGAGGAGTCTGTACGTCGATGTGTGGGATGCTGAGAGTCTGTTCCAGATCGGGACGTTTGCTATCCCACTGCACGAACTCCTGCGTCAGGGCAGTGGCATCAAGAAATTTCAAGCTGAAGTGGACATCGTTCAGCCAATCGACAGCAGGGATTCTACAGCTGAGGACGACGAGTTCAGCTGTACTGACATGGAAAGCTTGTCGTACAGCGCGGGGAAAAACGTTGTGGGAAAGGTGCAGTTTCTGATGAGCAACTACGGGCTCAAAGGACAGCATGCACTCTCAGGTCCGCTTGTATCTGCAGCTCCACAAGTTGCAGCGAATCCAAGTAGCGGTGATGGAGCTAACGCAACACACGTCCGTGTCAAGCATCGAGTTCGAGCTCGCCCACTGGTGGATTCGAACGCAGAGCTGCTTCGTCTGCTGTCTCAAGAAGGCTTCTACGGAGCAGATAAAGGCAAACTGCGGCGTAGACGTGAAGGCGAAGACGAGAAGTTGCGCCGCGAGCATCGAAAGCAACAAAAGCGCGGCTTGAGTGACGCCACTTCGCTCTCCCCAAAGGAGATTGCGATCCTGTGTGATCTGTTTGGCTCGAAGCCCGCAACGCAGAGCTCTTCTCAGCATCGGAGTACGCGGATTCAGTGCGATCGGTACGGTAAAACGGGGCTACTGGCGCTGCTCTCAGTGAACCCTCAGCTCCAGAATCAGCAGCAAAGTGATGCACCAAGATCAGTGATAGACAAACCTGCGCTCGAATCGAAGGGAACTGTGCCAGATCAGCAACCTCCAAGTGCTCTTCACATTGACCGTCTCAAGCGTGTGTTCTCAATCGTCAAAGCACACGAAGTTGGACTACAAGACGCGTTCGAGCTATTTGACTCGGATAAAGACGGCTTCTTGTCGCGAGAAGAGTTCATGCAGGCGCTGAAGTCAATGGGCACCGTGTTCTCGGACCTCTCGGATGATGATCTGCTGGCGATAGCGGCAGCAATGGACTCCAACAACGACGAAAAGATCGAATTCAAGGAGTTTGGCGCGTTCCTGTCTTCCGCGACGCAAGATCCCAAAGTGAAGAGCATTGCGCAATGGAGAGATGAGGTCAAGCGCATCCTTGTGCGAGCGATGGAAAAAGGGATCCCCATCCACAAGATCTTTGCCGAGTTCGATGCTTCTGGTGATGGGAACCTGTCGTACGATGAGTTCGGTCGAGCTCTACAGAAGCTTGGTGTCCCACAAGAGCAGGAGAAGAACCGCGAGAGCTTGATGGCGGAGTTCGACAAGAACAAGGACGGCCAGATCTCGTACGAAGAGTTTCTCCAGTCCTTTGGGATATCTGTTGAAATCAACAAAGTGGAGATCGTGAAGGAAACCGTCCAAGACATCGAGGTCACTGTTCGTGAGACGCTGAAGCGAATGGAAACACAGGGCATCGAGCTGGCGCAAGTCTTCACACACTTTGACAAGAATCAGAATAGGAAACTCTCCGTGTCCGAGTTCACGCAAGCGCTCCAGCAGTTGCTCCAACTGAACAATGCTACCGTCGATACAAGTGGCTCGACGGCTACAGCTTCTTCGAACTCGATCTCGATCAAGGCGCTCGAACAAGAAGCAGTCCATGCGTTTGTGAAGAAGATCAACGCCAATGGTGACGACGAGATCGACTATTGCGAGTTCCTCGCTGTGTGCGGCGTCTCCGGGAAAGCGTTGCAGCAACAGACACAGATGCATCAGGATGCGAGTCGCGTGCAAGCAGAGAAGAAGCTTATCCAACTGCTCGTTCGAGCTCTCCAGGCTGGGATGAGCATCGAGCAGATCTTTCAGCAGTTTGACGCAAACGCGGACAGGAAGATCACGATATCCGAGTTCCAGAGAGCGCTCGACGAGCTCTTTCGCGGCCAGGGGCTCACGAAGGAAGACACTGCGATGATCGCATCGAAGTTTGACGCGGATGGTGACCGCGAAGTCTCGTTCCAGGAGTTTCAGAGTTTTGGGCACGAGATCCAGCGGAACCAGCAGGCGCTGATGGGTTTCTTCTCACCGCATACGGCAAAGTTGGCAGAGGTCGAGAAGCAGTCGAGTAAGCTCGCACTTGGGAAGTGGCAGCAGCTATGCTCAAAGGACTTGAAGCTCACAAAGCAGCAGATGGACGCTATCAAGCCGCTGCTGCCGTACTTTGAGCTCGTGGACGAGACAAAGAAGGTCGATCTGACGCTGCTGTGCTCGCTTCTGAAGCCACCAGCAACTGCAGCCGGCTCGGATCCATCGAGCTCTACCCCTGCTGCGAAGAAAGAAGATCCCGTGACGAGGCTGCGAGCGTTCTTGCTCAAGGCAAAGGCGATGGGGGTCAACACGGACTCGATGTTTGCGGAATTCGATGTGGATGGCGACGGTGAGGTCACGCGAGAGGAGTTCAAGAGCATCCTGAAGAAGCTCGGTCGCTTCGATGACGTTTCTGATCAGGACCTGGACGCGATGCTGGCGGAAGTTGACGCCGACGGCAGTGGAAAGATCTCGATGCAAGAGTTCAAAGTCTTGATCGGAGAGAAAAGCGAAGAGCGTGCGTCTTCGGGTGCGCTCATGAAGAAGTTCTCCGAGCTACTGACAGAAGCGATCAACCAGGACTTTGATGTTGAAAAGTGCTTTGAACACTTTGACAAGGACAGTGGCGGAAACATCACGAAGAGTGAATTCCTAGTTGGCATGAAGCAGCTGGGACTTGGTGCAGACGACGCAACGTTAGACGACGTCTTCGCCAAACTTGATCGCGATGGCAGCGGCGAGATCTCAATGACGGAGTTCAAGCAGCTCTTTCCTGGGCCTATTGGCAGCAGCGGACAAGCAGCCGAGCAGCCTTCCAGCGCGAAGCAAAATGCCAAGGCAACTCCAAGGCAGACGGCAAGGCTGAAGTCTTTTGTTCGACGAGCTTCGACATCGAAATCTTCCGTGCAATCAGAGAAGCCAATCGAGAATCCTGTTGATCCTCCTGCGGCAGCAGTTTCTCAGAAGGATCGCCAGAAGCAGCCGTCAACCAAAGATCGCCTGCGCGCGCTTCTTCAGCAGGCTGAACAGAGCGGTCATGACGTGGGCGCGTGTTTCAGCCACTTTGACAATGACGGAGACGGCAAGATCACGGCAGCGGAGTTCGTGCAGGGCATGAAAGCGCTCGCGGGCTTTGAAGATGTGACCGAAAGCGAGTTGCTTGCGCTCGTGGGAGAGCTCGACAGTGATGCGAGCAACAGCGTGTCCTTGGACGAGTTCAAGGCGTTCATGAAGACTGACGCAACTGTCTCGAGCGAAAAAAACAAGAGCGAGGAACCCTTGGGTAAGGTTGAGAAGCCTGTGGATGCAGACACGACAGTGGCTGTTGTAGTGAGTGACACAAAACCTGCTGCAGAACAAAGCGAAGGAGGACAAGAAGCTGCACGAGCAGATTCTGAGTCAAAGGTACAAGAGAAGCCAGTGAGCGATGGCTCAGTGGAGAAGCAGGAGACTGAGCAGAGCGCTGGATCAAGCTCCGTCAAACAGGTCGAGAACGTGGAGACTGACGAACCAATCATACCATCCAGTGATGCCACCGAAGGTACTATCATCACCACAGAACCAGAGCCTAAAGCAGCGCAATCAGCAGCTGCAGTCGAAAGAAAACCTCCTACGGTCCGCTCCTCTTCTTTCGCTGCAGCAAAGGGGAAGCCGCCATCGTTTGCTTCAAGACGCGCGAAGACCGAATCAGCGATAGGCATCGATGAGAAAGCTCCAGTGGCGGCAGCTGACGCTGAAAGTCAGCCAGATGACAGCACAGCCACTAGGAAACCAGGAAAAGCCCCAGTCCAGCGTGCTCCATCATTCGCTGCAGCCAGAGCTGCGAAAGCTGCTGCGACTCGTAGCAACGCAGTTGCTTTCTCGTCTTTCGCCACGCCTGTGACATCGCCAGTGCTGATTGGACTCGACAAACTGCGGACGCTTTTGCTAAGTGCAGCACAACAGGGGGTCGACATCCAAGTCTCCTTCGACCACTTTGACGAAGACAAGAACGGCCAGCTGACATACGATGAGTTTGTTCGCGGCATCAGGAAGCTGGGAAGCGAGTTCCAGCAGTTAACTGATGAGGAGATCATCGGCATGGCGAAGGAGCTGGATCAGAAACAACAGAGTGCGATCAACATCCAGGATCTGGTGCAACTCGTCAGCGGACCTTCACCGGTGGATGATCAGGCAGCTCTCAGTTCGATTCCAGATCCAAGCAATGCACCAGCAACAGTACAGCCAACAGACGCCGCTGTTGGGAAAGATCCAGGCTCGACAGACGCAGTTACTGCCACGCCCATCGCAGATGCTGTAGCTGTCCCAAAGCGAGCACTAGTGTCCGCACGAGTTGCTAGTGACTCGACCTCTCACGCTCCAGTGAGACGGACGTCGTCACTCAAGCCAGCACCAAGTCGACTGAGCTCAGCCGCAGCTACTAAAGGAGGAAATGCAACTGAAGTAGCAGCCGCTCAAGCACCAGTGATGCGGACATCGTCTCTAAAGTCTGCTCCAAAGAAGATAGCTCCCACAGATGATGCTGAGAACACAGCCGTTGTGGTGCCAATGACTTCCGTCTCAGCCCGTACTTCAGAAGTGATGGAGAAGCTGAGTGATAGAAGGAAAACTCCGAGCGCAGCACCAACTCAAGGAGAGACAAGGAGCCCCGATGCAGCAGTCAGCATGGACAGTGATTGCGCGTACACCTTCCACCAAGACCCTCAAATCCGCTCAGTCGAGCTGAAGCTTCGTAAAGCTGCGGTAGATGCGTATTCACGCGGGATTCTGCCGCTCAGGGTCATCACCAAGTTTCTAGATCAAGATGACGGACGTCCGTCGCTTTCAAGTAGCCGAGGTTCAGCACGCGCGCGCAAGAAGCGAGACGAGCTGCTCCGCGTCGAGTTCCTGCAGGTGCTGATGGAACTTGGGTTCAGTTTGCTCTCGGATCAAGACGAAGACACCAATTTTGCTGTACAAGG
This sequence comes from Globisporangium barbulae, assembly GCA_023337805.1. Taxonomy (NCBI): domain Eukaryota; phylum Oomycota; class Peronosporomycetes; order Pythiales; family Pythiaceae; genus Globisporangium; species Globisporangium barbulae. Next base: position 7,241 of record JAADXK010000695.1, on the reverse strand, counting down.
CAATGAGGGCGCTGCCATTTTGCGAGGCGCTCCGCACCCGACAACACGAATGAATGACCACCTCTACGCGCGGCAGCTCGAGCGCCTGTCTCGCTACAAGCACCACATCAAAGAGGAGACAAAGGCGCAGAAGCAGCTCGTGCGCGCGGTCACAAAGACAAAGCAAGCTCAGCAGCAGCAATCACGACTCGCAAAGAACCAGCAGCTCGCAGCTGAGGACTCTCTGCGGCGCTTTGCAGACGAGAAGAACCAGCTGCTGCGCGTGCTGTCGTATTACCGCGACGGACAGAAGAAGTCGCTCGTGTACTCGCTGATTCGCGACCAGGTGACGACGACTGTGACGCTAATGCCGTACTTTGGAGCGCTCCTGTTCTTCGAGCTGCCATTCCAGAACCCATACAACCACCACGAGCGCTTCCGGATGGAAATGGTGCTCCCCCAGGGAGCTTTGGAAGCCGTGCTGCTGGACATCGACATTGTAAAGAGCGGCGCTGAGTGGGAGTTCTACCGCGAGAATCTGCCGCTTGCGTACGGCTCAAGCTCTGAAGACGACGGGAGAGCGCAGCAGGCTGTGGAGAAGGAGATGATTGACGACCACAACGAAGTCGTCATGGACGGCCACGACCGCATCCAGATCCCAGTGCGTCTGCGGTGGCTGGATGCAAATCTCAAGACGCACAGTCGGAGACTGAAGACAAGCAATGGCCAGGACGAGAAGGCCATCGTCGCCGTCTCGATGGTGATCCGAAGCTGCACCCACGGCCACACTGTCGCGCTCTTCAAGCTGCAAATCCACCCGCAGCCTTTGATTTGCCACCGCGTGCTTCGCTTCTCGCACCCGTCGGGGTCTATTTGGCGCTGGAGACTACGGTGTCCACGTGGCAAGTACCTGGTTTGCATGGACTCCAGCGTCGCAGTCGATGACGCTGACTCTGCTGCTGCTGACGATGATGGAGCTGGCGACCGCATGGTCGTGTTCAAGTGCCGTGTGGGCGAGTACCCGTCGCTCGAGGAGTTCTATATCGTGCTCTACGATGACAAGTACTACGCCAAGATCTACGAAGTCTGGCAGGTGCGCATCCAGGCTAAGCTGCGTCTCGACATCCACGCTGTCATGGGGCAGAGCGTGAAGAACGAGCTCATCATTCGAGGTGGCGGCTCCAGTAGTGGAGGTAATGGTCGTGGAGGTGGTGGTGATGTCAAGAGACACGTCAAGTGCTTCACGACGTTCGAGCACATGGATCACATCCAGTTCCGGCCCTCGCACGTGTTCCAGCTCGTGTCCAACGCTTTCAACCGCATCGAGTTTGCATTCTGCACCACGCAACAACTCCAGGGCTCTGGAGGCGGATACCGCGTGCTCGTGAACCTCGTGGACGTCGAGACCCAGGAGCTCGTGGGCGCATGGATCATCCACGTCTCGCTCTCGCTGCCACTGATCACCAAGACGTACGAGCTGCGCCTCCCGCTGAACCAAGCGGTGCAGAAGAAGATCTTGTACGCGAACCCGTGGGACCAGCAGCAGACAATCTTGCTCCGCTCAAGCTTCCCGGCGCTGATCAAGCCCCGCGACGCCGTGCTGCAGATCCCAGGCAATGGCAAGGTGTTCCTGCGACTGAGCTTCATGCCTGTGGAACGCAAGGCGCGCGAGCACATGTATCTTTTTATTAATGACAGGCATACGGATCAAAACGAGGAGTGCCTGCTCTTCCAAGTGACCTACGAGTGAGCTGAAGAAGAGAGACCGATCGACCAATACCAAAATGGCACCAAGCCATCTTGTTATTTCGTCTTATTCCTGTTCTTTCCCGACACCACACACCTCTCTCCCTATAAATTCCGCCACGGTCCGACGATCTAAGTGTTGATGAGCTTCTCCGCCATGGAGAGCTGTGCCTGCGTGAGCCCCGAGAGGTACGAGACCATGAGAAGGTCCTGGATGCCGCTCGAGAAGATCTGGTCGAACTGGTCCGGGCGGATCGCTGGGATCGACGCGAGCGCGTCCGCAATCTCGCGGCCCACCTTGGCGTTCGCTGGCAGCTTGCCGCCGACCACGTCGGCCACGTACGCGCTGGCGTTCTCGAGGCACGTGTAGAGGCGCGCGATCGAGTCCTCGAGCGCCGCCAGCTCCGTCGGCAGCGACGCGCTCGCGGCGTCGTCCTTTGGCGCCATGGCACTCACTGTTATCAGACGACAAGACATACATAGAGATAGTGATTCACGTGAGCCAACCAATCGTCAATCACACAGCATGGTCATGATAATAACAACACAACGTACAGGCGATGGCTTCTGGCTCCGAGACCTTCTGGGTGACCTGGATCTGCTTGAACTGGTTCACGAGCGCGGACTCGGCGGCCTCGAGCGGCGTGCTGACGAAGGCCGAGACCTGGAGCTGGTCCGTCGTGAGGCTCGTGTCGATCACGAGGTGCACGGGCATCTCAGCGACCGAGCCGTAGAACTCGTGGATGAGGCACGAGTGCTCGTCCACGAGCGACGTGGTCACCGCCATGCCCTCGGCCGTGGTCGCGTACCAGCCCACGACGATCTCGCTCTCGTTCACGCGCTGGTGGAGCTCGTACATCTGCGTGTGGAAGTCCTTGCCCACGGCCACCTCGTCGCCGTTCTCCAAATGCGGCACGGCGAACGAGTTAGTGATCTCGGCCACGCCATTCTCGACGCGTCCGAGCAGCGTGCCGATCACGCGGTCCTGCTCCTCCGAGCGGCGCAGCGCGCGGTCGAGGATCTGGAAAATCACCATCGGGTGCACCTTCACCTCGATCACGGCCTCCGTGGCCAGCACCAGTTCGTTCACAGCCATGATGCTTGCTTGCTTGACTTGCGTTTGCTTGCGCTCTTTGTTGCTTCCCCCCTTCACAAAGCGCAAGGCGTTTGACTGCGAACCAAGGATGGATGGAGCTGCTGGTCAGAGTGCTAGACTGATATCGTTCATAGGCATGGCCATTGAATGCAAATTACCTCTCCTTTCAACTCGAAAATGCTTTCAGTATCTGGTTTTAACTATCACATACTGGGTTCATACCTTTTAGTGGCATATCTTTCCTGTGCATATGAAACACTATAGAGGTTTAGTGCATATACAGAGGCTATGCTTCACTTTGGCTTGGAGCGCTGACGAAGGACGCACTCTTTGAGAGGCTAGCAAGGATGATGAAGATGCCGCAAGTCGTCGCTGGCCGCCGCTTTGCTGCCGCCGCTGCAGCCTGCCGTGTGCTCCAGCAAGTGCGATGCGCCAGTGCTTTCTCCACTAGTGCTACTGCTGAGCACGCCCCATCGACTGCTGCTGCAGCGCTCGCCTTGCGATGGAGCCACCAGCAGCAGCGATCGAGCAGCCACGGATCAATGCTCACTGCCGCCGTCGCCGCGGCTGCCATGGGCATGGGCCTCGCAGCCACGAGGAGCAGCACGTCCACCCAGTGTGAGGAGAGCCGCGTGGAGGGCGGCTACACGGTCAACCCGATCCAGAACGTCACGGCGCTGCTGCGTCTCTACGATGAGATCGACAAGAATATGGAGGTGCTCACGAACCGCATGCTCGCGGACCTCAAGCAGCGCGTCGACAAAGTACCGTAGCTCATGCTTTAGTGACTCTGCTGGTTTACAATGGAGCATTGCATCTGATAGCCATTATTCATGCAATGGCGCTTGCAGGAGAAAGAGGAGAACAACGGTAGCATCAAACTCGCGCCGGAGCAGCTCGCGCTGCACATGAGCATCGAGTTCGAGACGACGCTCGAGAAGGTGCAGGATGCGGTCTTCCGCAATAACTACGTCCAGAAGGCGCATGTGACCGAGGCGATGCAACAGCTCATCGATGGCAAGCTGTCCGGAGGCGGTCCGGACGGCAAGATCACGCCCGCCGAGGCCGAGGCGATCAGCGGCTTCGTCTCGCGCCTCGGCCGCATGCGCTGGAAGGTCACGGGCTCGCGCCAGCCACTCATTCCGACTCACCAAAAGGCGGTACGTTATAGATTGCTTGTTCTTGTTTGCTTGTTTACTTACTTGTTGTTGAACTTGTTTGATGTGGTTGTTGTTGACTTGCTTGGCTTGTTGACACAGATGGTGAAGGACGAGAAACCAAGCGTGGAGCTTGCGGTCGTGCTCAAGGTCATGGAGGAGCTCATCCCGTCGCTCACGGTCGAGATGGAGGCCATCGCCAAGAAAATGCTCAAGGGCGGTGCACCAGAGGCTGAGCGTCGCGCGCAGATCTCGCAAGAGTACATCCGCCGCTCGGGCGAGCTCACGGCGCAGATCTGCGCAAAGTACAAGGTCGACTTGCGTGAGTTCCAGCAAGCGCTGATCTTCTACCACGACGACGCTGACTTTGAACAAGTGCTTGCGCGTCTCTCGACCGAGCAGCAGAAAAAGTAAGTGGACGTGTGTGGTTGTTGCGTTGCTGGGAACCAGCATGCTTGGATTTTGTTTTGTTTGTGTGGTGTGACTACGGTTACATTGCTTTGGTATCTTACTTGCTTGTTGCTGCGCTTGCTTGCTTGCTCACACAACCTGATTGACTTGCTCCCTACTATTTGCTTTCCTATGCTACTTGCTTGCTACTTGTTTGTTCTCTCTTCTTGGTAGGTTTGCCTCTCTGGGTTTATAAGACAGAGTCTCAACAATGGCTCATGAGCAGCTCAAGTGTGGACCGAAGATCTCCTGCAATAGAAGCATTCGCCAACCTCACCCCCTCGCTGGCTCAGTGTCTTCTCATTGTCCCCAGGCTCTTTGTGTTCCCCTTGGAAACGGCTGACTGGATAAACGGATGAGTCCTTCGCTTCCTTCGACGACGACGACGACGTGGTCAGCGCTTCGGCGTTTTAGAAGCGTCTGCGGGCCGAGAAGTGAACCGCTTCCTTCTGTGACGCGAGTACGCGGCTGTAGACCGAGGCGGCGCTGCGTCTCGCGCCTGGGGTTGCGCCCGCCGCCGCCGCAGCGACTCTGCAGGAGGAAGGCGCGTCGCGTGAAAGGTGGTGCGTGAGCGGGCGTCGGAGCTGCGCGATCGCGGCCATCTGGGTGCGTCTCGTCATGAGGAAGTCCCAGAGCTTGCACACCTTGCACTCGATTGTAGCCGATACGACAGTCGTGGCGTTGTTATTAATCACTGGTACGACAGGCGGGCACTGGTGATTCTCGTACGTGTGCATCAGACGGCGCGTCGAGTGGCAGAGCGAGCTCCCGCAGGCGTCCCCAGCGCGACAGTGCTGCACGTGCTCCATGCCGCGCTGGAGCGACACGAGCTTGGCTTCCCACTGCTTGCGGAGGGCGAAGGCACTCGAGGCGGGAGGGACAGCCACCGCGGGGGGACTGCGCTGATGGTTGTGACTGTGGTGGTGTTGCTGCTGTTGCTGGGTCTCCGATTCATGATGGTTGCTTCTGCGCGGGGTGGTGGAAGAAGGAATCGGGGACGTCGCTGGCATTGGGATCTCAAAATGGAAAGTGAGCTTTGAACGCAGGCAGTTGCAACTGTAACCTATGACAGACAGGCAATGCGCAATGTGTTGAGAAGGCTGGGAATAGAAAAGGGCGATAGTGGGTGGGTGGGTCCCTGGCATTCGAGAACGGCGTTCCGCGCGGCTCGAGATCAGCGCGCATGCGGAGCTCCTCTGTCTTCCGACCACGGCCGCGAGACAGCAAGAATATTCGCAGAAAAAGAGACATGGTGCGCGTCACTGGCTCCGAGTGAGAATAAATTTCCTGTAGAACTTGATATGACTCTATGAATACTTGTGAGTAGCATCTGGTTTATGTGTTCAATATTCTATCTGTTTCGATACCCTATTATATGCGATGCAATCAGATTGAGCGAATTTGCAAGGGGTTGAAATCGTGCGAGTGAGCGCGTCATTACGAGAGGTACCGTCCTGCGCCGTGCTAAGTGCGAACTGGACCACCTTTTACAGCATTTGTTCTCTCTGTCTAACCTCATCATAACGACATTTTAGATCTTAAATAGGGGATAATAGCAACACTCGAGCTCCAGTCGCGCTGCAAAAGGTAGCGTCATTAATGAGCAAAATTTATGCATAGAGTTATAAAGGCATTATATTTTTTTCAACTATTAACGCAGTATAGCTTTTTATAGCTGCCTTCCGCGTATATAGATATCATAGATGTATAAATTTTTACGTCTGTTTGTTACTTTATCTGCTCTCTTCGAGAACTGGAGTCCACAAGGCCAGGTGGTAATCGTACCCGCTTGCGCAAACCCCGAGATGGGAACCAGAATTGCAGAAAAGGAGCCAGCAGCGCAGATCTGCAGACGAATGCACTGCATGCGGCCACGGGCTTTTTCTTCTCGCCAGTGGGAAGCACGGCCGCAGTGTACGTGGCCAGAGTTGAAGAAGTGGTCTTGCTTTGCGCATGCGACTGCGGGTGCATTTGAAGCAGATCGACGACTGCGTTCCTTTTCGTCAACCTGCATTCAGTAATGGTCCCAGGTGACACGACGGCTTTGCGACCGCAGAGAACCAACCACGTGGATGAATGAGACGGAAACAGCCGGCGGTGACAGGACATGAGCTTCGTGACGTGACGGCTGCTGGTGCTGCATGTGTGGATGTCAAGACGAGAAGAATTTTCCTCTGATAGCAAGGACAACTGCGCGAGCGAGCTATGGGCTCACGGACAAGTTTTTTTCTGGGTACGAGAAAGCGAGAGGCAGAAAGCGAGAGGGACGGCGACAAAGCAACGCCGCCATGCTGGCACGAGATGCGAGAAGAACGTTCCTGTGGGCAGGTCGTAGTGATGCACTGCCACCACATGAGCAAGAGCAGCAACATGGAGCAACGAGCGGTAGAGTCAGCTAGCTAGCGAGCGAGAGATTGGCAGTGTGGTGATAGGTGCGATGGGGATGCCGAGCTGAGCAAGAAAGTCATTCGACTTACTGTGGAGAAATTGGATGGAGAGCTGAGTGCGACGCCAGGTACTTGTGCAGTCTAATGGCACATGGAAAGTGAGCTGTGTGCGTTCTGTAGAGGCACGTACGAGCGAGCGTCACAACACGACCCAGCAACGAGAAACAGGTACAACCATATTTCACTTGTTGAAAATAATGTCAAAGGTGTTGGTAGATCTACTACTACGTGGACTTGCTGCAGCAATACTACTACATCCCAGACACAGACCGAGGCGCCAAAGAGCAAACCACGCTTCGTCAAATCCTCGTCGACATTCCACGAACAAATGCAGATGTGAAGCTGTTTAAAGAAGAGCGCATACAC
>JAADXK010000694.1:0-17233 GCA_023337805.1 Globisporangium barbulae | reverse complement strand
GCGCGACGAGGCGTTCACGCGCATCCAAGCGGCCGTGGACGCTCGCCGCGAGGGTAACTTTGACATTGTTATCATGGCGCGAACGGACGCTCGAGCGACCGAGTCGCTGGAAGAAGCGATCTTCCGGTGTCAGGAGTTCGTTCGCCTGGGAGCTGATATCACGTTCCTCGAGGCGCCGCAGTCGATCGACGAGATGCAGCAGTACTGCGCTCAGGTGCCTGGGTACAAAATGGCTAACATGCTCGAGCACGGCCTGACGCCGATCTTGCCCCCACAACGACTCCAGGAGATTGGCTATGCGCTCGCAGCGTATCCATTGACGCTGCTGAGCGCGAGCATCAAGGTCATGGAGGACGCGCTGTCGCTGCTGCGCACCCAGACAGCGAGTGATTGTGGTGCGAATGGTGCTGGTGAAGGCGATGAGAATGCGACCCCGAGCAGTGAGCTGAATGCGCTGCTATGCGACTTCTCGCACGTGAAGGACGTCGTGGGCTTCACCGAGTACTACGACGAGGAGAAACACTACAAGATCTCAAGACAGTAGACAAGTAGCAACTTTGCAGCGCCAATAATGCTGAAATATTCATAAAGCGTGTTTTGGTTATGCTAGCTGATCCGAGCTGGATAGGTAAGTAAGTACATGCATGAGTCTCTCAGGTGGAGAAAATCAAGTGACGCTCGTCATCAGCTATCGAAGATGGTTGCTGAGTTGCGCCATCAATGCGTCGTTTGGTTACTTTTTGGTGATGTTGAGTCAAGCGCGTTGATTTAGTGGCGGCTCTTGCTGCTGCTCGACTCCGAGCGGTTCTTCTTGCTGGCGTTCTGCAAGAGAATGACCAAAATGCGCACAAAGATCGACACGAAGTCAAGGAAGAGCTCGAGCGCGTGGCGCAGCGAGTCCTTGTCGCCCAGGCTCGCCTTCTCGATGATCATCTGCGTATCGAAGACCACGTAGCCGCAGAACATCACGAGACCGCCGTACTAAACAAGAAACAATGGCAATACATCAATCACCGTCAGCACATTCGCCTGGTTATACAACAAAAGCCATACAAAATGCCCACTTGGTTGCTTACCAGGTTCGCCGAGTAAAGCATCGTCGAGCGGAAGAAGATATTGATGAAGTTGAGCAGCACCATGGTCGAAAGCGCCGACGACAGGATCGCGCCGAGGTATAGGTACGAGCGGCGCGTAGCTACGCACAAGAAGACATACAAGCAGTCTTGTTAGCACGGTATGAGTAAATGAAAGCGACTGCACGTTATACAAGCGTTCTTACCAAGAAGCGCGCTTCCGGAGAAGCACAGGAACACCATCGTCGTCATCAAGCTATTTCAAAACACCACACAGCGTACAAGCACTCGTTAGTCATCAAATACGCACAGATAGAACCATAGCATAGCATGCGCACTGCTACTTACAATGCGGTGATCAGGATCGACGGGTCAATCTCGATCGCGAGCTCAATGAGCGCCGAGATGCTCACGCCCATGCACGCGGAGATCATCATGAGGATGCCGAAGCGCTTCTGGTGGTTGTACGCGGGTTCCATCTGCATCCAGATCGAGCCACCGGTCGCGCCGAAGAAGCTGAGCAGCCCCATCCAATTCGAGTTGTCTACGGCGCTGCCGCCCAAGAGCGTGATCGCCGCGGCGGCCGAGAATGCGGCCGTGAGCACGCACGCCGCGAGCGTCGCGTACACGTGCGCGAGGTGTTGCTGCACGTCGGTGGAGATGCCGCTGGTCTTGAGCATCGCCTGCAGGTTCCACGTGGCAGTAGAGCCAGTCGACATGCCGGAGAACATGTTCATATTTGTTGCTCGGGTAGGCTAGTGAAGAGAGCTCGTCGTTCGCCTTCCTTCCGTCGACTTCTTGCTGTCTTAAGCTGCTCGATTGAAGAATGACGATTTGTTTCAGCACCACATTAGAAGTGAAAAGCTTCCCGAATTCGAGAAGAAGCAAATCCAAAAATACATGCAATGTATGCTATTAGAGAGTATAATTCATCATTTTTAGGCTGTTGAATAGTAATGAATCTTTCGGCTGGATTTTTTGTCCAGCTTTAATTGAATGCAATCTCATCACAAAAGTGCATCCTTTTCTCACGTGCATTCTGACCATCATACGGGAAGATTTTTGCGAGAAAGTGGTGAGGTCGCGCGAAGGGCTGGGTCAGTCCAGTCTCAGACGACATTCGAGTCACATCCAAAAGTGTACCCATTCTGGTGATGTGGCGTTTTTCCATCACCGACTGACTTCGACTCGAAGCTGCTCGCTGGTCCGCGTAGCTCTTCGTCTGCCGTGTGAAGGAATATCGCAGACGAATGCTCGACCTGAAGTTGCTGAGCCAGAGTCGGACCAAGAGGTGTTGTTGCTCTGGCTTTCTGGATCATTAGGGCTTTGCAGGAACAACCGGAATTCTGATGAATATGAAGGCAAAACTGAGGAGCGGATCCTATATTCTCTTATTTCTCATGCTGCGTTTCTCTCATTGCTTGCGACGGGACTTTGAACCTGCGAACCATGTAGGGCAGAAGGCACGATGTTAGTTTACTTGTCTCACACGTAGGAGGAGAGAAACAGGAACTCACCTCCGACCGAGACGTCTCCGAATGATGACGAGCTACTTGATCCCATGCCGATGCTGCTCGGCATTGCGCCGGTGAACTTCTTGGTCTTGGGCGCGACGTTCATCTTCTTGAGCGGCAGCTGCGCCACCGTGTTGCCTGAGGGAGCCTTCTTTGAGGTTTTCGTGGATGTCGACATCGAGTCCTGGTACACACCTGAGCGGTTCGTGCCCGAGCCATTACTGGCATTTCCACCCCCGACTGGAGCGATGCTCTTGGGCTTGAGCGACGACGACGTGCTGCCACCATACAAACTCGTGCCTTGGCCCGTCTTGATTGCCTGTTTGCCCATCGAGTACTTGCTCGGCTTGAGCTTCCCGCCTCCGTTGATCGGTGGCAGTTCGTCGTCGTCATCGTAGACAGACTCGTGGTTCTTCGTCGTGTCCATCTGCATCTGATGCGAGCTGCGTGGCAATAGAAACGATGAGACCAGTCGACCAGGCACTCAATAGCACAGCTCTTTCCATTCAGCGTACCTGCTCTGTATGGATGGGAGCGGGAGCTTGTCTTCTGGGTTCTCCTCTTTGCCTTTGCGCTGCTTGAGACTGAGGGGCGGCTGAGCCTGGTACATTTGCTGCTGCTGACCTGGAACATGTCCTGATTGATTCTGTGGCTGATTCTGCTGCTGTGCTCGCGCCGTGGCCTCTTCGATCTCTCGAATGTCGCGAAAGTACTCGTGGCGCAGCGCCTCGCGCGCATTCATGCGCTTGCTCGGGTCATACGACAGCATCTTGTGCATGAGGTCGATCGCAGCGGACGACGCGTGCGGAATGAGCTTCGTGATGCTTGTGCCGTCCTCCTTTGAGAAGTTGAAGTCAATGTGCGCAGCGCCTTTTCGCTTGAAGACCTCGAGAACCTCGGGCGAGGGCGTGCCTAGGATCTTGTGGATCCGATGGATCTGGTCGAGCTCATTTGACCCAGGAAACAGCGGATACAGCGACGTGATCTCGAAAAAGACGCACCCGGCGCCCCACATGTCCATCTCGGGACCGTAGTATCCGTCCGTGAGCAAACACTCGGGCGCGCGATACCAGCGCGTGGAGATGTACTCGGTGTATGGTTGCTTGGAGTAGATGCCGCGGCAGGAACCAAAGTCGGCGAGCTTGAGCTTGCGGTTGTCCTCGACGAGGATGTTCTCGGGCTTGATATCGCGGTGGAAGATGCCCTTGTTGTGCATGTGATCGAGCGACTTGACAAGCTGGTACATGAGCGACTGGATGAGGTCGGGCTTGAGGTAGTGACGGCGGCCGCGGATCATCTCGTACAGATTGGCGTCCATGAGCTCGAAGACGAGCGCGAGGCGGCCTGAGGGCTGATCGTACAGGACCTCCTCGAGTTTGACGATATGCTGGTGCGGTGAGAGGCGCCGCAGCGCCTGGATTTCGCGCAGGTTGTTCACTTGGTCGATGCTCTCGAAGTGGTTCTTCATGCACTTGATCGCGTGGTACTTGTTGTCCTTGACATTCTGCGCCTTGAGCACCTCGGAGAATGTGCCCTCACCCTTCTTCGCCACCAATCGGTACTTGCGCATCGTGCGCTACCTGTTGACTGCAGAGCCAAAGGCCTCCTTCCTGTACGCCTCGGACTTGATGCTATCGCCTCGACACCGGCTCGTAATGCGCTCGCTGGCTGCTGATGCGGATGACGCGAAAGCCGATGCGCCGTCGCCGCCTCCCTAGTGATGATAGCAGGCAATGTGGCGATCTATAAATAGTCGCCTCTCGCTGCTGGGCTTGAAGACATGCTATTTTTAGATCGACGGCCTCGTGACACAAAATGTAGCCATTCTGTGTAAGAATAGCGATGCAAAAGTAGGTGCAGTTTGATGTCAAAACACGGTAAGACGCTCATGACACGGCTTGGTTTGATGGCCGGTGGCAAGGCAATTGACGAGCAACAGCATGTCAGAACTCTACGAGAATGCGATGTGTCTCGCGCCGATGGTGCGCTCGGTACGTGGCGCTTTCTGGTGTGTGAGGATACCACCGCTCTCAGTTGCTTGGACAGCTGTGTCTCTCTCTATGTGTGTGTATGGGGAGCTGATGAAGCAGCTACGTGTGGTCTTCATTGCAGAACACGCCCCCGCTGCGATTAATCTCGCTGCAGTACGGCGCGGATCTGGTGTATAGCGAGGAGGTCGTCGATAAGTCCATCATCAGCGCGACTCGCGTGTACAACAGTATGAGCCTGATGCGGCTTCATCGGTGCTACGATGGTGCAATGTTCAGAATGCTAACCTGTGTGATGTTTGTCTTGACGCAGCGCTGCTGGACACGGTGGACTTTGTGAACCCCAAGGGCGGTGTCGTTGTGTTCCGCACGTGCAACGAAGAGAAGAGCAACGTCGTATTCCAGATCGGCACTGCAGACCCCGTTCTGGCGCTGCAAGCCGCTGAGAAAGTGTGAGGATCAATCCATTTTTCTTGCGGAACAAGCATCCCAGCACAAAATCTGATGGTGGCTCTGTCGCTGTTTGCCTTTTCAACTCAGCGCGTCAGATGTGGTGTCGGTGGACATTAACATGGGCTGCCCCAAGCATTTTTCCACTCAAGGTGGCATGGGAGCAGCTCTGCTCCGAACTCCAGAAGTCGCGTGTGATGTGAGTACAGCAGAGTTGTGCACAGATGAGCTGTGGATTGATCTGATCATGTTCTTGCTCGCAGATTATCAAGACACTGCGAAGAAACCTAAACATCCCAGTCTCGTGCAAGATTCGCATCCAACAAGATACCCAGGCGACGGTACAACTTATGTTGGTTCTCCATGGCTTTGTATTCGCTTGTAGATGCTAACGCTCATGCTCCATGCTACAGATCGACGTCGCCAAGAGTCTCGAGCACGCTGGAGCAGCAGCGATCGGAGTTCACGGCCGGCAAGTCCACGAGCGGCCTTCTGACAGTGCACACTGGGACGCCTTTGCACCAGTTGTCTCGTCACTTTCGATTCCAGTGTTAGTGAATGGTGACATCTTTCTCCGCGAGGATATTGACAAAGTTCGTGCGATCTCTGGTGCGAGTTCGTTCCTAATCGCTCGCGGTGCGCTGAGCAATGCGTCGATCTTCCGCAAAGAGGGCATGCTGCCGTACAGCGATGTATGTGCTGCTTGTAAAGCTAAGTGGCATCTGGCTATTGCAAAACTGACGATCTTTGAAACGTGGCTCCTGGCTGTCAGGTCGTCGTGGAGTATCTGAAAGCCGCCGCGGAGACCGACAACCTGTACCACAACACAAAGTACAACCTGGCGCGCATGATCCCCACGAAATGCAGTGCATCAGCAGATCCAATCTCATCAGCAGTCACCGTTGCAGATTTGCATGCAATCGACGACAACAGGCAGATGTTTGCGCTCTGGGATCTGCAGAACTTCTACGACCAGACTCAAAATCGCTTCCGCGCCAGAGCATTGGAGCTGGGCGTATCGTTTGGAGGCATGGACGAGTCTTTTCGTGAACCAGCGCACACGTATGACGAAGCTTTTGTCGTGAGCCAGCAGTTCTACTGCAACACGTGCCACGTGCAGCTCTCCAACGACAAGGAGGTGGCGATGCACACGAAGGGCAAGAAGCACAAGAAGAGGCTCCGGGATGCTGCGCTGTTCAGCGTTGCTGGATAGAAGGCTTACATATCAGCTCATGATAGAAGTAATGGTCGCTTTCTATAATGCTCACGAGCCTCTCGCTCGTTCAGTGGCGCAGTGACTTGCATTCGCATGTCAAGTATACCATCACGAGATTCACAAGTCGAAATGTGTAGCCATATTTGACCTTAAATTGACATAAAAAGTCTGTTTTAGATGCATGCTAAACAAGGTGATATGCTAAAACGGATCATGGGGTATTAAAGTTGACCATCACTCTGCAAAATTTGATGGACCATCGGAGCCTTTCGATAGCATCGTCAAACAGCCAGAAAAAATGTCGGAGCTCTACGAGAATGCGGTCTGCCTCGCGCCCATGGTGCGCTCGGTACGTACTCCTCTTCATTGTCTCTATTGATAGGATCTCGCTGTTGCTGCTCTTATGCTGGTGGTTTATCTATGGTGTTCTATTGACGCTCTTGTGCCGCGTAGGGCACGCTGCCGCTGCGTTTATTGTCGCTACGGTATGGAGCCGATCTCGTCTACGGCGAAGAGATCATCGACAAACGCATCATCGCCACGAACCGCGTCCACAACGGTACGTTGTCCAGACGTTTAAGAGCTAGCACTGTTTATTAGTATTACTGAGCTAATGGTGGAAGCATTGGGAATGAATGAATGAATGGCTGCAGAGCTGCTTGACACCGTCGACTACTTGAGCACGAACGGCAACTCGGTCGTGTTCCGCACGTGCAATGAAGAGAAGGACAAGATGGTATTTCAGATCGGCACAGCCGACGCGGTCCTGGCGCTCAAGGCTGCTGAGCAAGTGTGAGTGATCAATGGTGGACTATTGTTACTACGTGGTGGCCATCAAGCTAACTGGGACGTGCTTGTGTGTGTTGTGTACGCAGCGCTGGCGACGTCGCATCAGTCGACATCAACATGGGCTGTCCCAAGCACTTTTCCCTTCAGGGTGGCATGGGCGCCGCGCTGCTAAAAAACCCAGAGATCGCGTGCGATGTGAGTTTGTTAGTGCCGCGTCTCTACAAAGTGCTCAGCTATTAACCGATGTTTCTTTTATATGTTTGCCTGTCAGATCATCAAAACGCTTCGACGAAACCTGAACATCCCAGTCTCGTGCAAGATCCGCATCCTAGAAGACCCTCAGGCCACGGTACAATGTAGCATAGGTGCTATATTTCTGCTAATGATCTCACAAAGTGTGCGTTTCCTGTAGATCGACATCGCCAAGAGCTTCGAGCAGGCTGGCGCAGTGGCGATCGGTCTCCACGGCCGTCGGATCGACGAGCGACCTCACGACGATGCGCACTGGGACGCCTTCGCTCCTGTAATCTCGTCGCTCTCGATCCCAGTGCTGGTGAACGGTGACATCTTCCTCCGTGAGGACATTGACAAAGTTCGTGCGATCTCCGGTGCGAGTTCGTTCCTGATCGCGCGCGGTGCGCTGAATAACGCGTCGATCTTCCGCAAAGAGGGCATGCTGCCGTACACTGACGTACGTGTCATGTGTTGTGAATTATGACACGGTGCACTGAGCTAATTGGCTGCTTGGGATGTGTGCGAGTAGGTTGTGAAGGACTACCTGAAGGTCGCTGCCGAGACGGACAACGTGTTTCAGAACACGAAGTACAACCTCTCGCGCATGCTCCCGACCAAGTGCGACGCCGAGATCGAGTACAAGGTTACGGTCGGCAACCTGGGGGCCACGAAGAACAACCTCCAGATGTTTGCGCTCTGGGATATGCAGAACTACTATGAGCAGACCCAGGAGCGGTTTATCGCTAAGGCCAAGGAGCTCAATTTGCCGAGCGGCGAGGTCTACGATGAGTCGTTCGAGAAGCGGCCACCACCGCAGCACAAGTACGATGACGAGTTCGTCACGAACCATCAGTTCTACTGCAACACGTGCCACGTGCTGCTGCTGAGCGACAAGGACGTCGCGCTGCACAAGAAAGGCAAGAAGCACAAGAAGAAGCTGCGCGACATCTCGTCGGCCACGGTCTCGAAACAGATCGCGAAGAATCTGATCTCGACCCAAGCGCCGGTGGCTCAAGTGGAGGAGGCGGTGATTCCAACTGAAGAGGACACACAGGAGGCTGAGCGCGATTTTAAGCGCGTGAAGCGAGACAACGAGGACGTTGGAAGCACAAATGTGGCGGAAGTTCCAGAAGTAGGAGAGCAGCTTCCACTTCCGTAGGTAATAGATTGAAATGTCGACGGCAATGATCGACGTTTGTTGTATCCTGAGGTACTCCACGAAAGTAGCTCTTCGAAAAATGAATTTAGACAGAAACCCTAGAAACATAGCAAGTTGCGCCAAAGCCTTGCTCTCTGATCTCGTTGCGAGTGAACATGTCATTCAGTAAAGTGCTCATGAATCACGCGATCGTATCACTTAAGTGACGAAGTCCGTGAGCTCATCGGATGTCTCGAAAAAGCATCAAATGCCTCAATTTCATGATGTCCTAAAATGCATCAGACTCAGTGTGAAGCCACCCTGAGGGTATAGGGTGATGGTATGAGCGTCTGTACCTAATCATGACCGTACTTACACAGGATCTTTTCTATAGTACCTTCTTTTCTAGTTGGTTTCCATTGTAGACAATCCTAATAACTTTGATGATCGTATCGGACCCTGCTCATTGACTCGGGATGTCGGCGAGGCCGAAAGCCCGTTCATTTGGACTGGACGCCTCTCCTTGATGAACGTCCGCTGTCGCTATTCCAAGGCAGCGTGAGTGAGTATGGGTGGTATGAGAAGTTATTAGACGCCTCCTTCCTTTTCATTTTTCTATTCTCTATTAATTCCAACATGCACATGTCAAATCACGGAGTACCCATTCCATTCACATGGCTACATGTAGCTCTTCGTTCCCATAGCTTCCTCATCCTTCTCACAGCACTTGCCTCCAAATGCACACAAGCGCCTTCATTTTAACTAAAGTACGTACTTATTTACACCACATCCATCCACACATCGAAGACAGTTCGCTACGCTCGGTCTAGCTCCATACAGTAATGAACATTGAAATCATTGTCACGAGCAGCAGGCGCACTACTGACTGTGTTGTCCTCGTCTGCTGACTGACGGCGCTCGTCTTGGTGGTCGATATGCTACTGTTGTTGGCCGACGGCAGAACCACGGACGCGCCGTTCGAATTGGTCGTCGCCGTCGCCGAGTCTGTCGTGGCGGCGAGCTCGGTGCTGTCGCGCTTGGCGACCGTGATCGTCATGTTCTCGGAGATCGAGACTGCCGAATCGATGTCGATGCGGTTCATCATGCGCGTCATCTCCGATAGCGAGATGCGGTTCGTGTGCTTCGCAAAGATGGATTCGATGAGCGACGCGTTCTCCGCGAGCAGGTTGATGACACGATTGAGATTGTAGAACTCGTCGAACTGGCGCTGCGAGGGCGCCCCTCGACCCGCGAGCACGTCCTTGCGGATGCGGAAGAGCGCTTCGGCCGCCGAGCGGATGCTGAAGTTGTTGATGTCGCACTCGGGGAACTCGGCGAGGATAATGCCCGAGAAGAGGTCAACGCAGGCCCTTGACGTCACGAGCGCGGTCGTCTGCTCTGGAGTTGGGACGCCCTCTTCGTGTGGTAGCAGCTGGTACTTGCTGTCGCGCGTGCACGTGTCAAACATCACGCGGTTGTTCTTGTAGATCGCGAACGAGTTCTTGCGCAATTCCTCGGGGCACGTCACTTGGCCCACCTCTTTGATCACAAGTTTCATGTCAGACGTGACGTTCTTGTAGGTCGTGGGCGACGGCGTCAGCGTGTCAGCGGTCGCTGGAGCTGGGACTGCAGTCGCCATCGCGGCTCGAGGAGCTGCGGCGGTAGTAGCTGGTGCAAGCGCAACTGATTCTTCGTCGCTAGTGGCTGGAGGAACAGCAGTATTAGGTGAGGGCTCTGGTGCGCGCAGCGAATTCCGGATCGCCTCCTCGAGACTGAGTTGTGCTGATGACGCCGCGGTGCCGCACGTGAGAATGAGTACAAACAACAAGAGTGAGAGAGCACGTGACGACATGTCTGCTATGCTGTGGCTCGCTGATCTTGTGGATTGTTGTTGATGAATTGCTTGTGCGAAGGAGCGTGCGAGCTGGCAAGTTGGCGTTTGGGCAGCCGTTGCCTCGCATCAGGTGATCTCGGATCTCTGAGCCCGTCGCCCACAGACTTTGGCGTCCATCTGGCGCGCACTCAGCGTCTGTTACTCGGTGACCCGTGGCGCTAATCGTAGCTCTTCGCGAATAGCTCCTTTAGAATTAAGAGCAGTGACATCTGAGTGGATTCATATTCGACCAGCCTAAAGTACCTGCTGGTGACGCTCTCTCTTTTATGGGGCAAGCAGGTCGGCAGCCAGCTGGACGCCTGTCCGCAGAGCTGACCCATGATGACCAGCCAGCCAAGATCCCAGCGACCGGCGCCCGGAGGTCTACAGTGGCTGAGCGGTGGAGCGCTGTACTGTACATAAGAACCACTCGAGCGAGTTGATTCGGAGCTGACCGGAAAGAGTGCGAGTGGTCATTATTTGTATCCAGTCAGATCATAATATCCACACATACAGCGCCTTGGTGTGGACTATCACACACGATCGACATGAGTTGAATCGTCCTCGCCTCTACCTTGTTTTTGCGATTTTCGTTCGAGGTACACGTACAAGTATTTATCGCGTCAAATTATACATTGCATCCTATATCATTCCTCTATTCCACATTGATACTATACAAACTCTAAAATGCACTGATTCAAGGCGGCGTACAAATATATTGTGCAGTACTGTACACATAAACCTCATTCGGGATGCTGAATTGCTCCAGTCAGTGCAGAGGCGCAGCAGCTGGGACGCCGGGTCCTACGCCAAGCGCATGTAGGGGAGCGCCCACCTCCGTCACCAGACAGCCAGCCGCCACATGAGGGAGAGAGCGCACTCGCGTGTCTACATCGGCGCGTCCAGCAGCTCCATAAACGCGATTGGGGCCGAGCGCCCAGGCGACCGAACGAGCGATTAGTCCGACCAGTCGCTTCATGCCTGCGCTTCCATGCAGGCGCCCCATGCTCCATCATCACCTTCACACTCGTCGTCTCTGTTCCCAGCGCTGCTCCTGACGGCCACATCATGTGCGGCTCTCGTGCAGTGGCGCATGCGCTTCACGACGCTGATCCTGTGGCTCTTCGTAGCCTGTGTTCTAATGGCGGAGAGCAGCTGTAGCGTCCTCGCAGCAGCGACCGTCTCACCGACCGTGGCGCCGACGCGAGTCACGCCCTTATCAACTTCATCTACGACAGCGAGCGACTCGGACAGCCGTGTGGGCACGGACCGCACGATGAGCGTGAATGCGACTGAGGTGACTGCGATCCTGGACAAGATCGGATCGAACGCGTGCCCCGAGGACACCAGGGCGATCATCTCGACCATCTTTAGCTCCAACTCGCTGCTGCTGGAGGCATGTCTTAAAGAGTCCGACTACATGCTCTTCCCGTACGCAGGCTACATTCCACGCCAGGGCCAGACGTCCAAAGTCTGCGCGTCGCCGTCCTGCATGGATCTGCTCTCAGGCATCGTGCTCGCCAAGCTGCCCGACTGCGTCTACGACAAGTACAACCCGCGGTCGCTAGCCGAGTCGTTCTTCCGCGTACGTGTGGACCTGGCGAATGGGCGTTCTCCACCGACGACCACCGAGTTCACAGAGCTCTACGAACTCAACAAGGTGCTCAACCTGCTCAAGGAGAACGCGACGTTGCAGGCGACGATCAAACCGAGCTTCTCGATCGCCGCCGTCACGCAGGCGATGAACCCGGCGGAGATCAACCCGGACGTGGTACTGGGAGAGAACTACGTCGTTTACGTCCAGGCGTCAAGTGGCAGCGCCGCGACAACAGGAGACATCTCCTCGTCCAAGTCCCTCAGTCCGTCCACGAGTGGCAGCAAGAGCCAACAGAGTCCAGCAGTGGGCAGCAGTGCGACTCCGTCCACAGATAGCGCCACTGGCGGCGCTGGGGCCAACCCAAACGCAGGCAAGCTGTCCGTGTCGTACTTCTTCATCGGCTTTGCGTGGATCGTCTTCAACGGCAGCTACTTCATCCTCATGAGCCGCAAGGACTGAGTTTGTAAAGTTGGTGGTTAGTTGATGTGTGGCGTGTCTAGACAGTAGATTAGTGAGTGTAGTGGTGTGAGAATCAGTGTATGTGTTTGGTGCTAGGAGGCAAAGAGTTTTTTAATTTATGATGCCAGCTTAATATGAGCGCATCCCTCAAGCGGAAGAGAATCAATTCCCTTTGCAGTCAATGCATATATTAGTACTTACTTGGTCGGGTTATGAACGTTCTTGCTAGCTCGCTGCTATATCGTGCGCGCTGAGTCCGTGACGTCGTCGGGCCGCGGATCTGCCAGAAGCGTCAGCGCGTTGAGATCCGACGCCCGCGAGTCGGCCAGGCCGTTGGCGTCTCTCTCACTAGGCCGTTGCTCTTCCTGCTTCTTGCTCTTGAGCTTGCCGCTCTTCCCACGCGATAAGCGCTCGCTCTGGTCACCAGAGAGCCCATAGAGTGACCTGCAGATCTCGCACTGGTGATACAAACATTTGAACGCAAACCACGTCAGACAAAATTCCACAAGCTCTCTGTCCCAGCTTCTCATACAACAAGAGAGAATGATGGGATAGTTACCTGCATGCGCATGGGCTGGTTCACGAACGTGCACTGCGGACAGGCCCACTCCTTCTTTGGGGCGGCACCGCGGCCACCACCTGCCGTTGACAATCCCGAGAACGCGGCATCTAGATCCGACATCCGCAGCCCCCAGGACGCCGACGGACTGCTGGACGACCACGGCGTCCGACTTCGTCCGCCTCTTGCCGACGGCACATCGGGAAACAAACGCGCGTCGACGTGGAGCGCGGTCTGCAAAAAGATGCCGGCCGAGTCGAGCAGGAACTGCGGCCGCACGGTGTTGTGGTCGCCCTTGACCTTGACGATGTTCTTGTCGCCGGCGTACTGCGCGTAGATCTGATCGCTATGGTGCGGCGCGATGAACTCGTCACCCAGGGCGGCGATGAACAGCGCGGGCACGAACGAGATGGACGCGTGCTCGATGGGTGAGAGTCGCTTGACGTCAAAGTTCGCGCGCTTCTGCACGGACGAGCGGATGAACTTCATCACGATCTTGACCGCGAAGCCCGGGATCGTGTAGCCCTCCCGCCGTCCGCGCTCAACGATTTCCTGGACCAACTGCTCGAGGTTCGTGAACGCGCTGTCCACGACGATGCCCGCGATCGTCGGGTCCCGATCTGCATGGAGAAGCGCCGTGGCCGCACCCATACTTCTTCCCCAGAGCCCGACGGTGGTCACCCTGGTGTTCGCTCGCAAGTGCTCGATCACAGCCTTGAGATCCTCACGCTCGTAGTAGCCGAGCGAGATGTAGTCGCCGTCCGATTTGCCGCAGCCGCCGCAGTCGAACGCGACGACCGTCATGCCCGACGCCAGACACGTGCGCAGCACGGAGAGCGCCTCAACGCGACAGGACGAGTTGCCGTGCAAGTAGATCACGCACGGGAACTCGGTCACGCCGTTCACACTCTCCTGTCGTGGCAGCCAGTGCGAGCACTGTAGCGTCTGCTGGCGGTCGTTCACGACGCTAAAGTCCCGCCGCTGGTACTGCTGGTTGCCGAACGCAAACGATGCTGGACCGAGGTCCTCGAGCTCGTACTGCGCGCGTGGCGGGCGGATAATCAAATTCACGAGCTCGTTGTAGCCGTGCTTGATCAAATACCAGTAGCTCAACTGGTTCGCGGCCTCCTCGGTGGCTTCCTGGCCGCGCTCGATGCCGCCCGCTTCCACACGGTCAGTGGTGCGTGTCTGCTGACGAGAAGGTGGTGCTGGCGCCTTGCTGCCCGCGCTGCTGTTGCTACTTTCTTCGCTGACAGACGCCGAACGCAGCGTGGGCGCAGATGACGCACGCACCGACGTGCTGGAGCTCCGGTGCGGCATTGAGCTGCGCATGGCCGCTGCCGTGGAGGCCAAGGCAGCGGCGTCGCTCTGCTTCGAGTCCGCATTCCCCATTGCGCACGTGTGAGTTTGAGTGCGTCCAGCAGCGCCAGCGAAGAGATGGAGACACGCGCAGACACACGTCTGTGCTTCTCTGCGCTTTGTGGCAATCGGCCGTTTTGGGTCGCGGCGATACGAAAATACACCCAGGAGCATGTACTTAGCCAGTGAAAAGCCACTTTGGTCTTTCAGATTGAGTATCGTTCTAATGGAGTATTTTACACCATTTATAAAGACGAAATAAAACATGCAAGCGTTATTATTTGTATTTGAAGACCTAACATGAAAATATAAAGGGAATAGAGGACCATGGGGAACAACACAATAGAGCCGCTTCCTCGCTCAAAATTAACCTGGGATGTCTCGCAGCATCCGACTGTGTGCATGAATGACCAGAAAGTGACACGATAAGGCACTGGCGGTGTGCCGCATGCAGACAGAGATCGGACTTGCTCATGCACAATGCAGGCACTCAACAGACAGAGAACGGGGAATGACCATGAAAGTCAGTCCGCCGAGGGTGGGACGCCCATGCACAAGCGACGTGTGCTGCCAACGTCGCTCGTCGCACAACAAGCAGACTCTAGTGAGGTGAGCGATCGATGCCGTCGTCACGCTTGACAGGCAACCGGTTGCCTTAGTGCACAGCTGTCAGCTCATCCATGCTATGGCACTCACGAGTCGAGCGCGGGTTTACGAAATTATTGTGAGCGGAGCAGGAGAGCGAATGGGAAGATAAAGCAAGACACGGTGACAGCGTCGCGGACTAAAATAAGGCCATCCATGGCTTTGATTGTGAACCAATAGTGATGCTGATTTCCTGCGGCTAGAATCGCGAGAGGATCCTACCCACAACGGAGAATCCATTGAACCAAATCTTTAATGGACGTAGCAGAAGAGACAGAGAATCGCCGTCGACCAGTTTGCTAGACGCTGGACGAATCTAGTACACGTGGCCGGTACCAGTCTTCTTCTTCTCACCGAGCTCGAAGTGCTTGGTACGCTTGATCGGGAGCTGCTTCTTGGTCTTGCACTCCTTGCACTCCATGCGAAGGGTAATCTTCTTCGTGGTCTTAGCCTGTTCTCAACAAGGTGCATACAACACACAATGCATTAGCCATGCATCATTGGCACTAAAGGGTAAACAGCACTGCACGCAGCAATTATGGCAGGCAGCAAGCAAGCAGCAGCACGCTGTCCATCGTCTAAGCGAGTTGCTGTTGTGGTCTGCCTGCTTTCGATGCTGCTGCGCTGTGCAAGAAGAGAAAGCTGCTTAACGAACCTTCTTGTGGAAGATTGGCTTGGTCTGACCACCGAAACCTTTCTGCTTCTCCTTGTAACGACGCGTACCCTGGGCGAACTTGGAAGCCTTACCAGCCTTGTACTGGGTGATCTTGTGGACCGTGTGCTTACCGCACTTCTTGCCCTTGCAGTAAGTGCGACGTTCCTTTGGCATGTTCACCATGGTTGCTAAATTCTGCACATTGTCGTGGTCATCACAGCAATAAGAACACACGCGGCGTTAGTCCTTCGGTCACTCGTACAATGGATGCAAGGAAGGCTGCGTATGCCATCCCCATCAGCTGTCGTCGTGTATCCTGGCGGATCTATTCGCTCTGCTTTCGCTGCCAATCGCCACTGCTAGTCGGCTTGCCACACGATCACTGTTCTCGTATCTGCAGCACCGCCACTAGTAGCATCGCATAACCGCTGAATTGGCTGTATTGACGAACGTGATCGTATCTATTGGAAGTCTGCGCTGTCAGTCGATTGCTGCCTGCTGTGTTCTGTTTTGTCGTCGTTCATGCTGCTGTTGCCTGTCGAATTCGCCTGCTTCTGGTTCCTGTGATGGTCGGATGGGCGCGAGCCGGTGTTTGCGAGTGAAAGCAGCAGCAGCGTAGAGCGTAGATCCGCCACCGGACACACACATACACGCAGAGAGCGACCGAGCGCTTACCTCTCTTCTAGTCCGATTTCAGAAATTGCAATCCCTTGGCCTCGTTCCCGGCCAAAGCGCCCAAAAGCTCCCAACTCCACGGGAGAACCAGTGGTTTTCCACACCCGCCGTAAAAACGACTTTTTTACGAACCCGTAAATACGTCAAAACCAAATTGATTGGCCACACCAGTGACACATAAAATAGGAAATTGGACCGCGGTTCACGGTTCGGGTCCATTTTTCATTAGGATTTTTCGAGCCAAATGCGGGACTGCCATTTTCACCACGCTAAAATAAGGATTCCCATTTTTCCATTTTGCCTTCGCATCACTTCACGAATTAAGCATGAGGCATTCATCAGCCTCTGCGCATGCGTGCGTACGTGCGTGTCGCTCATGATACAACTGCTGACCAGAAGTGCGATACGTGCCTTTTAGTGGTCTCTGCTAGTGTTGTTAACTACAAACCAGATGCAAGCTCCGTGCTCTTAATGTCTCGAGATCTTGTAGCGCGCTTCTTCCTCATAGTACTCGGTGAAGCCGACGACGTCCTTCACGTGTGAGAAGTCGCACAGCATCTCGTTCAGCGCGCTGTTCGGCGTGGCATTCTCGCTTCGCTGCGCCTCCACGGACGTTGACGCACCGGCAGTCTGGTTGCGCAGGTGGCCGAGCGCGTCCTCCATGGTCTTGATGCTGGCGCTGAGGAGGGTGACTGGGTATAGTGCGATGTTGTAGCCGATCGCGCGAAGCTGTTCTGGCAGCAACACGGGTGTCAGTCCCTTCTCCACCATGTTGGCGATCTTTGGACCCGGCACTTGACTGCAGTACTGCTTCATCTCATCGACCGAGCGAGGCGCCTCCAAGAAGGTGATGTCGGCGCCGAGGCGGACGAACTCCTGACACCGGAAGATCGCTTCTTCCAGCGACTCGGTCGCTCGAGCGTCCGTTCGCGCCATGATAACAATGTCAAAGTTACCCTCGCGGCGAGCGTCCACGGCCGCTTGGATGCGCGTGAACGCCTCGTCGCGC
>JAADXK010000693.1:0-17240 GCA_023337805.1 Globisporangium barbulae | reverse complement strand
TCGGGTTGTTCCTCTTTCGTGAGCGCTCGCCAAATAATACCTTTACTTTTCGATACCTCTTTGACTATGTCGCCTTTATCATTTTATATTCCACACGTGCAATTTTCTTTTGCACTATTGAGAATGGTGAGTGTATTTCAACCAGGAATCATTTTTGAGCGCACTCAATAAGAATCATTTTGTCGAAAATAGACTGACGGAGTGGTCGTCCCTAATTCTTGAACTCTTCCAATCAGGGGGCATTGGATGAGCTCGTGTGGTCGACACTTTCTCAAGAAAGCCACAGTGACCCATACACCCAGCCACACAGGATCTCGACGCCTTCCAGTTCCTCCTTCAATCCTCGCTTTCATTCCGTAATTTCCAACTCCGTCAACATCCAGCACCTGACAACAAGATGGCTCCACTTCAGATCACCAACAATCCAAGTCTGTCGAAGGAAGACCTCCGATTCGAGATCCGCCAGTACGCCCCAGAGGACCGCAACCAGGTCCTGAAGCTCATCGCCAACGGCTATCTCTGTTATAATCCAGTGGGTCACCCGCTCCACGACTTTTGGATCAACTATGGCAAGAACGGGCTCTCAGATGTCAAAGATATTCCAGGCACCTACTTGATGAGCCCAGGCTGCAACTTCTTTGTCATCACGGCCACCATTTCGAGCGCTTCTGGTGCGCTAACCGGAAAAAGGCCCAAGCCGATCGTCGTCGCGACGACCGGCGTTGAGAGACGAAGCGACACAGTCGCTGAGCTACGTCGAGTGTCCGTCGAGGCCGAGTACCAGCGCTTCGGTCTCGGCCGCATGCTGCTGAACCACGCCCACAAGTGGGCGAAGGAGCAAAAATACGAGAAGATCCTTGCGTGCACGGCCATCAAGCACCTCGGGGCAATCAAGTTCTACGAGTCGCTCGGGTACACATTCGACCGCAACTCAGTCTGGAACGCGGATCCATTCATCGAGGTGACCCACTTCGAAAAGCTCCTCTGAGTCAGCAGTTTCTTTCGTGAACGACAGACTTTGGCCTCACGTCCACCTTAGATGGACATTATTATTCTCAGAAGCTCCAGCTCGCTTGATACAGACGAAACAATGAGCTTCAGCGACTTCATTTTGAAAAAAACTAATAAATAACAAACACACAAACCTTCAAACACCACTCACGCCTACACGGCTAATGCAGCGTCCACCTTCTTCTCTGAAGTTGGTGTCAGTCCTGATTTGAGCGCAGACGTCGGCGTACCCGTTGACGCTGAGGTGGGCGTTGAAGTCGACGAGCTGGTGCCAAAGGAGACCTTGCGTCGCGATGCACTTGTTGCTGATGTCGGCGGCGTGGACGAGAATGGCGCATTGCTACCGCCAGCAGCAGCCATCCCAGTCATTGCCACGTGAAAAGACGCCTGCTGCGCATAGAACGATGCGAAGCCTGAAGCTGCGGCGCTGAGCAGATACGACGGCAATGGACACTCGGGACCACCAAGTTGAGGCGAGTTGTTGTTGCCAGTAGGGCTCATACCACTGTTATTGTTGTTGGCAGTCGCCCAGCTGTACGCCTGCATATGGAAGTGCAGCTC
Organism: Globisporangium barbulae; assembly: GCA_023337805.1. Classification (NCBI taxonomy): domain Eukaryota; phylum Oomycota; class Peronosporomycetes; order Pythiales; family Pythiaceae; genus Globisporangium; species Globisporangium barbulae. Next base: position 15,668 of record JAADXK010000693.1, on the reverse strand, counting down.
GCGCTCGAGCTCGCCCAGTACGAGCGTGCGCGCGTCCGATCGCAAGTCGTCGAGGCTGCGCAGCCGGGTCTTCCTCTGCATGTGCTGGATCAAGTCCTGGCCCGCGGCCGACGTCACGCGCTTCTCGACGCGCGCCTTGACCTCTGCACGAAAGGGCGCCGACGTCTGCTCCAGGTAGAGTGACAGCGAGTACCCAAAGTGCGGGAACGAACCCATCAAACCCATCGGGTTTGAAGACGTAGGCAACGGGTTCGGTTGGATCGGCACGTGCTTCGACGCGCCACCGCTGGGCGCCAACGGCCGCAGGTTGGGCGACGAGCCAAACTGTGGATGTGGCGCGATCGGCACGCATCCTATGGCGGCCGCCGCCGCCATCGCGTGCTGGTGTTGGTGGGTTATGGGGATCGACAGGAGCGGCGGCGTCGATGACTGTGAAGATTGCTGTGGCATGCGCGGTGAGTTCTTGATCGCGTTGTGCGCCTGGTCGATCTCCTTGAGCTTGTGGCACACGCCGCAGTCCACAACCGAGCACGAGCCAAAGTGCAGCATCATCGTCTTGGCTTCGTTGCACGGGTCGCGGCACTTGCCAACCACGACGTCGCAGTTGAGACAGTGCTTGACGACGCGTCGCATGACGTTACACCCAGCAATCTCGCAGCCAAACTCGCAGCGCGCAGCGTGCAGGATGAGCCAGAGCGAGCCTGCGGTCTCGGACGCCTTGTGTGGCGAGAAGAGTGGCGATGACTCAATGTATGTGCGCTCAGCCTCGGTCAACTGAGTACAGTCTTCAGCACTGCTGCTCGCAGACTTCGTCAGCAACCGCTGGAGTCGTCCTTGCACAGGGAGCGGGGTCGCCGTCCCTTGCTGCTGCTGAGGTTCGTCTGGTGTTGTTGTGGTTAAGGTGCCGATGGCAACCGCTGGCTTAGCTGCCTTGGAGGATTTCTGAAGCGCGTTCATGAAACTAGACGACGCAGGCGCAGAGGACGACAGCAGCGAGAACGATTTATCTCTCGCGTGCGTCTCAATGGAGCTCGCACGCGGTCGCGATGGGTGCAGCGGCGGACTGTGGGTTTTCTTCTTCGCGCCAGATCCTCGCTTCTCCTTGGCCGGCAGCTTGGCTGACTTGCCAGTCTTGCCCTTGACGGTGGTAGTAGCGGTAGCAGACGGAACAACGATAGCAGCAGCTGCTGGCGGGGCCTCAAAGTCGCGGATCGCGTCAAAGAGGCTCGACATGTTGGCGCGCTCTTGGTCGCTCAACAGCAGGTCGATGTCCGCCGTTGACTGGTTCTCTACTGCGTTGGCCTTGTCCTCTGCGTCTGCCTCCGAAGCCTGAGCCACTGACTGTTGTGGCTGCTGCTGGTGAGGAGAAAGATCGAGAGGCGCTGGCTCGAGCAGATCGTCTACCCCAACGTTCGCAGAGGCGGCTAATGCTGCGCTGCCGTCATTGCCAGTGGTGTACGCCTCGAAGGGGATCCCGCCGCCAAGCGTGAGGGGCATGGGCCACGACGCGTCGCTCGTGAACGTCGACGGGAAGTCGTCGATCGAGAACCCAATCATGTCGGCATCGGGGACTCTGCGATATTAGAGTGTTCATACAAGTGGAGTGTGAGCCAGTGTGTCTCTGTGAGGGTGGGTCGGTACTCATACATGTTAATAACGGGACGTACTCTTCCAGGAAGTTGTGCTCTGGCGTGGACTCAAACTGACTACTCGTCCCCGAGTAGGCGGAGAACTCCATGGATGTCGCCGGCGACGTCGTCGTCGAGTCGACTACATAGAACAGAGCATACAGAATTGCTCACGTAAGTACATTAAACGGCCAATGAGCTCAATAGCAAAATCCACACGAGCTGAACTTACAGGATTTGTGGCGCTGCATCTTGTGCCACCGCTCGCCGCCCTTCTTCCGCTTGCTCACTATTCAGAATACATCACAACATACGACCACCAGTGGTTAGTCTCCTCTCTCACAACACCACCAAGAGAGACTAGCATGTGCTGGGGTCCTTACCGCTCTGTCTTCGGTACTCGGTTTCCATGCTCGAGAGGCTCGTGAACGAGGCCGACGCGTGCAGTGGCCGTCGAGGCTGGTTGAAAAGCGCAAAATGGTCGCCAGACGCCGCCGGTGCGCCCTGGAAGTGCGTCTGCTGGTGCGGATACTGCCGCAGACTCGCGTCCAAGTGTTCCTGTTGCATCTGCAGTAGGAAGTCGTAGCTCTTGTCGTTCACTTCAAACTGCGACGCCATGGAACCGCCGTTCAGCGCCGTCGTGAGCTCGTGCTCGTGGAGATGTGGCTGAAGCTGGTGGTGAGGCGCTTGTGTCGTCATGTTTCCCGTCATGAAGCCGCTCGCGCGCTGCTGCTGGTTGCCGCCCGCCTGGATGTCGCGGATGAGGTCGTCGTCACTCGAGAGCTCGTAGAGCGCCGTGAACGACGGGCACGAGGCCGAGTACGTCATCGTCGCGTTCTGGGCGTGCGCGCCAGCAAACTCGTTCGCGCGCTCCATGTCCACGTTCGCGTCCATGGCGTGACCACCGCCATTGTGTTGCGGCGGCCGCGCGCTGTTGTGGCCATTGGTGGCGTCTACGGGCGGGAAGCCGTAGCGCATGCGCTGGAGCTCGAGGTCCCACTCGGCGTGCTGCTCGTCCGCCCAGGCCATCGTAGCGTCTCTCAGATCTCTCGTTCGTCGTCTCTCGGAAGAAAGCGCGAATGAGCGGCGCTTGGGAGCTCGTCGGTCGCTCTCTGTTTCATCATGATGGCGCGCCTGCGAGAGAGAGAAAGGAAAAGAAACACAGCATTGAGCGTGAAAACTACCAGGATGCCCTCTTTATAAATAGTAAAAATCCTCTAAAGGAATTTCCGCCGCAATCTGAGTCTATTCACTTCATTTATCAAGTTTGAATGTCCAACCACAATGTAAAATAAAAAGGATAGACAAGATTTGCGTGCATTCCTTTTTTCTATACAAATCAAAAAGTCTCTGTCCAAAGTGTCATTTGAACGAATCGACTGGCAATGTAGTTTTCACGGACGAGTCATTTAAAATGACTCGAGGGAGATCCACACAGAAAGGGCGGCAGGTCTTTCTCTTGCGCACCCGAATCAACTTTTTGAGATGATTGCTTCTTCTTTTCGGAAAATTATTTTCCACAGGTCCATGTCAAGCCACTTTCTATTGCTCAGCATTTTGTGGACTCACAAATATCACTTGCCAAAGGTGACAGTTCCGTTGTGTGGCGTGCTTCAGAAAAAGCAAAGCTGAAGCTGAAGCTCCAAGCAGCAGCAAACGTCAAGTCTTCACAGAATGGCTGCTGGACGCGCGCCGAGCCAACTAGATGGTCACCACTTTGCATGAAGACCTTGTTGTTCTCGCACTTGAATGTGATTTGTGCTGGTGCTTGTTGGTGTGTGTACTAAAGATTTGTGAGCTCCTGCGATGCGCGTTCTTACTGGTGATGCAGCCGCTTTCACGCGGCTTTTCTCTGCCCTTTGTGGGTGCCACCATCTCGCTTTCCTCCCATTTGGAGTGACTGACTGACTGAGATTACTCCCGTGGATCGAGATCGCACACACAAGTCTTTTGAATGAGGGCATGGACATCAGCACATGCTGGTGCTCAGGCTTGCAGCAAATGAGTGCTCCACACACAGTTGCGATCGAGTAGAGCCTATGTGATGTTGAGCGTTCAGCCTGTTTGTATCACACGCGCCCGGCTCTGCGCTTTTTCTCAAAAAGCACTTCGACGTTGAAGGCATTGCTAGTCAATCAGCGATTGAGCCACCACCAACAGTCTCTTGTGGGGAGTTTGCACAGCGTTTCGCGATCTGCCAAGTGGGTCCCACAAGTTCGACAAGAGTCTCGAACTGATCGGTGGACTGTACCGCTGCTGCTGGTGGTCTCACAGGCAATTCTTTTTTCCCCTCTCCACATGGAGAGCGCTTCAGAAATCACTTCAATACTGAAGCAAAGAGAGAGAAAAAGGCATGGGAGCATGAAGATGGGGCCATGCTCAGATTTTATGTTGTTGTTTGTGCTCATCGGTTGACTCAACAGCAAGCACCAAACGCGAGTGGGCGAACCAACTTCGAGGTGGAGCGAGAGGGGATGCCTGATGGGATGGATGGCTCGCTTCTTGGATCGTTCTGGATCAAGCACCAACAGAGCCGAGTCGGCTACTGCTGGTGTCTGGACTGAGAAGAAAGAATGAGCAGGATGCGCAGGTTGGTGGTGGGCACATCGAAGAGAAACGCAAGCTTTGTTCTGGCAACTTTACTGCCGTGTATGTGAGTGTACTGTAAATGGGAGGTCGATTCGCGACCTTCACTTTTCTTCCCGCTGTCACTCTCCACGTGAGACTTTTGGACATGAAACGCTTGCTTGCGTGTAAAAATGGCGTCAACTGACCGTCAGTACAAGTAGCAGCGCTCGTTAAATAAATAGTTCTCTCTACAGCTGCAGGTGTTTGGAGCGGTAGACCCAGGCGCGCGACGGCAGCTTCATCTCTTCCTCGTCGCCGTGTTCGCTGTAGATGTTGCCACGGTGGTCGTTCTCGGCTTTCTGCGCGACATTGAACCCGGCGCTCCGGCGCTCGATCCCAAAAAGCGTGTCCTCGTTTCCCCAGGCCTCGGGTGACGACATGTAGATCTGTCGCAGCAGCTCCACGTCGTCCGTCGCGTCGCCGCGCATCTGGCGCAGCTCGTCCTCTTCGTGTCGGAGCTCCTTGTTCTTCCACGTCTTCCACCATCGATACAGCACCACGAGCACGACCAGAAATATGAGTGCGAGCAGACTCACGGCGACAATGAAGGCGACTCTGTAGCGGTTCCGAGAGCGCTCTAATGGCGAAATCGCTTGCTGTTGAGCCGATGGGGATGGCGTGTTTCCATACGTATCCGCAGGAGCAGCAGAAAGTGGAGTCGAATTCGTGCTAGAATTCATTGGCGCGCCGTCGTACGTGTCTGTGACATTGAGGAGCTGAACACTCATCGCCTCCGTGATCGCGAAGCTTGCTTGTACCAATTGCTCCATGCAAGTGGTGTTGGACGCGTCGAGAGCACTGCTGTTCAAGATATACGAGCTCAGGATCTCGAGACCGCACGACGAGCTCACATCACTGGGATCGTGAAGCGATGACGTCAGAATGCCGTGAGCGTCAGCTTCAAACGTCAGCAGCACCTTCGCGGACCCCTGGAGTGCCTCAGCAAGCAGTTGAGCGTTCTTGATAGGCGCCTGGCCGTCGAGGCTGCTGGTCAGCAACAAAACGCTCGCGTGCGCTGGAATCGTCGCAGCAGCGTTCCAGTATTGGTCGTGAGTGTACGTGAAGTTTGAAGCCACTGCACTCTTGTTGTTGCCTTCTATTGAAGTCGCCAAAGCCACGCATGCCTCCGAAGTCGTGTCGCCAGCAAAGAGGCAGTACTTTGATACCTGATCGAAGACGCGGCCTGGGCTGATAAGTGTCTCCGTGAAGCGAGTCGTCATGATGCTCTGTGTTGGCAGATCTGAACCCACCTCCCACAGCTCTGAGAATGCCTGCAGGTCGTACACCAGCTCGCTATGACTCACAAGCTCTCGCTCTCGTTCTTGAAGTCGCGCCACCAGATTCTCCAGCACAACCTGATCCTGAGCATTGCATCGGTGCAGTCGGTAAATGACGACAGGGATGAGAGCACGCTCAGTGGCGTTCTGCAGGAGCATCGCGAGCGTGCGGCGCACATTGAACGACGCTGGATAGGCTGCGCTCCAGGTATCAACTTGGCTGTCATTTCGCCATAGCGAGGCACACTGCGAGTCGTCGACGCGCGCGAGTACCTCCGTGAGCGTCTCAGAGACTGACTTGGTATTACTGCGGCCGCCTTCGAACTTGGACATGCACTGCAAATCGTTCCCACACACTCGCAGGAACTCGTCACCGGCATCTCCAAAGGCAGCGTCGAACTGTGAAAAGTAGGCGAACTGGTTCGCATTCGAGCCGGAGGTTGTCATGCTGCCGTCCAAGACGTAGCCTTTGATCTCTGCGACACCAAAGTGGAGAAGGCGCTCGACCACGAGCGTGCCGAAGCCCAGTCCATAGACGACAACGTCCGAGCTCGTCTGCGTCTGGCTGATGAGCGTGACGAGGTCATACGCTGCGCTGGTGATCGAGAACACGCCGAGGTTGCCATTGTACTGGTCACTCAGGCTCTGCAAGCACTGACGGAGCTGCTCTATGCTGTCGATTGCTGCTGATGATGCCGATAGGTTGCACGCCAGGCGGGTGCTTTGCCCGGTGCCGCGCTGGTCGAGCGTATACACGCTGACCTCGCCATTGAGCTGCCGATAAAGCGTCTCCATTTGGTTGGTCGCTGGTATCAAAGCAGACAATGAGACAGTGCTCGGTGAGTTTCTATATCCTCATTCTAGTGTCATCGTGCGCTGTAATCTAATGCAAACGCACCTTCAGTTGGAAGCACAACGTCGCTGCGGTCTGGGATCATCCACGCATTCCGCGCTCTCATATTCGCAGCCGCAGCAGCCGAAGCGTTCGCTGGGATGCGCCTGAGGAAGAGCGTGATCGTCTCGCCGCTGCTACTGCCGCTTGAACCACGATCACAAATGTCGGCGTAGCAAAGCGGGACGACTGCTGTTGTGCACTGTGTGACCTGAGCCATTGGACTGCGGCGCGTCGTCTGTGCTGGACATGGGCTCCACGCGTTGACCTGCAGCGCGTGCGCCACTCGCTCGGCTATGAGCAGCTCCGCCACCACCAGCAGAAGCAGACCAAGCGGATAGCAGCGAAGACGCGCTAGTGGTGGCGATCGTTCGGACGATGGCGCCATCGTGGGTAGGCAAAGCCAAGAATGCCCAACGCAATGCTCAGGTTAACAGCAGGGGAAGGGCGACGATCCCCGAGCAACCAAGAGACATATGTAAGAGTCGGCGGCCCAGCTGGACAGCTCCGGACTCTCTGGCTCACTGCGAATTACAGCCACGCAGCCATCTGATGGCTGTGAACTGGGCTGCAGCATCCAAAGCTTGAGGCTCTAAGAGCACTCACTGGGCCGCTGCGGAGAGCATTCGTGCTTCTTGTTTGGAAGCTGGTAGTCCATAGCGAGCAAAAAAACGAGTGTCTCGCGAGCAACGAGTGAGTAGGGAAGGTGGTTGTGGACCACTTTTGGCGTTTCGTATGAGAACACATCAGTCGCGAAACGTGGGCTGTGATTGTGTCTGTCTCGAATCAAGGAGCTTGCTTTCGCATTGTGGACACTCATAGGAGGCAAGCGAGAGCCTGGGATTGTAATTCCGAGCACTTGGATCCAGTGAACTGCGTTGAACTGCACTGGAACCATGTTGCCGTGTAATGTAGCTCTCCAGCGGCCAGTCGGGTCCGTCCACTAAATGGCTACAGTCATGGTTGGTTGTCTCGTCTGCTCAACATGGGTACACTTGACGCATCGTCTCGGCAAAAGCTCCTCTGCATTAAATATTTTGCACACTGCTGAGGTTGGCCTATCTAGGATTCTATGGCTGCTATGCATCTCTATCGATCTCATCTATCTTCTAGTCTAACGATGTCTTATTGTACTTGTGGGGAGGACTCTCTTACATTCTCAGGTGGTTCGAGGAAGAGTACGTCCAGTCACTGAAGGGTGGCGGCGCGATTGGATGGCCAAATCCACCACTATCACCATCATCACCGATCATTGCGCCAACCCCATTGCGCGGATTCGACCGGAAGTTCCAGTCCATCGAGTCACTCGACTGCGGCTGGATGTCGGTCGAGCCGGCGTTCCAGTCCCGCCCCTCGCTGGACAAACTCTGATACGGCGTGATCGTGGTTGCCATGTGGAGCTTCCGCATGCTCGCATCGTCGCTGGCATCATTTCCGCGCAGCAATTGCTCATGCCTCTGCTCGTCGCGGTACTGCTTCTCGCGCCACCAGCGCAGGAGGATGACGGCGAAGACCACGAGCATGACCACGAGCATGGCCACAACCACGATAAACGCCACGCGGTATCGACGAATGACCTGGCGCAGCGACTCGTTCTCCTTCTCGAGCGAGGACGATGACGAGCCACTGCCGGCATTCGGAGGCGCGCCGGTGCTGATGTTCCCATTGTTGCTGCTGGAACTGCTGCTACTGGACGTTGATGAGGACACGAGGGCTCCTTCGTAGGCGTCCGTGGTGTTGAGCACCGCGAGACTTGAGGCTCTAGTGAGCGTAAAGCTCAGCGACGGCAGCTTGTCGATGCAGGACGTGTCGTACTTGTTGATATTCCCACTGTTGGTGACGTACGATTCGAGGATCGCGAGCCCACAGGATGTGCCGTCGTCCAGCGTCGAGCTCGTGAGGACGTTGTGCGTGCCTGCTTTGAACTCCAGGAGCTCTTTCGCTGTCCCAATGAGCGCGTCTTCGAGGTTCTGGGCGTACTGAGGTGGGGACTGACCGTCGAAGTTTCCACTCAGCAGCAGCACGCTCGCGGTCACCGGGATCGTCGCTTCGGTGTTCCAGTACGCGTCACGAGCGTACACCAACTTGGTTGAGTTCGTCGTGGTCGTAGTCGTATTGTTGACCCCGAGTTCAGTGCACGCCGTTGAGGTGTCGCCCGTGAAGAGACAGTAACGCAATAGCTGGTCGTAGATACGTCCAAAGCTGATGGACGCCTCGGTAAAGCGTGCTGAGAGCCTTTTCTCCATGGCTGAGGGCGATTCCCAGAGCTCTGAGAACGCGATGAGGTCGTAGACCACCTCCTTCTTAGCCTTGAGGTCCGCTTCTTGCTGCAATAGCCTTGTCAGCAGGCTCTTCACCACGGGTTTGTCCATGTCGCTGCATCGATTCAGGCGGTACAGGAGCACAGGGATGAACGCGCGCTCAGTCACGTTCTGCATGAGCATGGCCAAGGCTCGGCGGAGCTTGTACGACGCTGGGTCTGATGAGCTCGACGCGGCAGCCTTGGAGGTGCTGGTTGTTGACGTTGTTGTGGTCGTAGTCACTTGGAATACGGACGCGCAGTTCAAGTCGTCGGTCACACTGGCGTCGTCTAGACTCGTTATCAGGTTGCTGAGCACTTCCGTGACGGACTTGTCCTGGAACTTGGCTGAACACGTCGAGTCCTTCTCGCAGAGAGCCAAGAAGTCGTCGCCAATGAGTCCAAACGCCTCGTCGGCCTGTGAAATGTACCCAAACGCGCTCTTCTTGGCGCCCGAGGTTGTAGCGCTGCCGTCCAGAATGTAGCCCTTGATGTCCGCGAGGCCAAAATGCAGCAACCGCTCGACGATGAGCGTGCCGTAGCCAAGGCCGTAGAGGAACACCTCGGTCTTGGCGTGCAGCAGCGTGATGAGCGACACGAGGTCGTAGGCCGCGCTCGTGATCGAGAACGCCACGAGGTTGTCGCCCAGCACCACGTTCAAAGCCTCTGAGCAGCGCTGCACTGTAGTTGTATCGGGCGTCGCTGAGATGTCACAAGTGATCTGCGAGCTGCGGCCCGTGCCGCGCTGGTCCAGAGTGTACACGCTCACGTCACCGCCGAGCTGCCGGAAGAGCATCTGCATCTGCGTGTCGACCTGGCTCGCAGACACGTAGTCGCTGCGGTCGGGCACGACCCAGAGGTTGCGCACGGTCTTGACGCCGGTCGAGGTCGTGGGAATGCGCTTGAGGTACAGATTGATCGTCTGGGCGTCGACGTCAGAGCAGATCCCGCCGGCGCAGAGCGGGACGACAGCCGTCGCGCACTGCGCGTTGAGGCTCGGGAAGCCGTCGGACGCCGCGTCCAACGAGCATGCGCTCCACGCGTTGACGCGCACGGCCGCCGCACATTGTGCCGCGTGGTGGAGCAGCAGGAGGCAGTCGGCCAGCACGTTCGCCGCGACCCAGGCTCTCATTCTTCAGGAGCTCGCGATCGTAACGATGAGGGCGTCGAGGGCAGTCGTTGCGCTGTCCGTCCCGCTTAGTAAGTGCCCCGGCTGCTGCTGCTGTTGTTCTATCGCTACCTCTCTGCCGCAAGCAAGCGAGAGTCGTTGGTAGTCAGGGTTGGTCTGCAAAATCAACACTGCGGCTAGCGTAATACGATCACAGCAGAAGACATGCTCGCACCACCAGAACTGAATCACAGACGGAGCTGAGAAAAGAAAACCCTACCGGCAAGCGACTGTAACCCGACAGTTGGTTAAAGTGGCCTGTGTGTGTACTGTGCGCATCTTTACACACTCATTGTTGCTGTTTCAAGCGAGGAGCTCAGGCTCAGGTAGTCATCTGCTCTTTCCGACGTGTTCGTAATGGAGCTGCTGCTGCTGGTGGCAGGTGGCGGTGGAAATTTTCGGAATGGTAAGGGTTCAGATCAGCTGAGCGATAAGTCCAGAACGGCTGCTGCAACGTGCCCTCGATAACGAGTCTTGACGACTGAAGACTTTGAACTCAAGCACAATTGCAAATGACGATGAATGCCTGGATGCCTTGCACTGCATCCATCTGGCCTCCTCAACCCTACCTGGGCTTGGTTTTTCTCACGTCGCCACCGCAGCGAGCCCACAGAGAAAGTGGAGCTTGAGAGGCCGACGTCCATGGACCCTGGTTTTAGTGGTAAAGGAGTGGTGGAGCAGCATCAAGTCGGGTGAGTAGCACTGCACAGACGCATTGCTGGAGTTCAGGAGATGAACGTGGGTGGGCGGCGAGTGAGTCAGTGGAATGGATCCGTTTTACATGGCCTTTAATAATCGCCTTGAGCAACTAAAGAGGTGTATTGGCATTAGATCTACGCTGCTGTTTCATTGAAAAAAGGCACACGTATTGCTTTTACAAATAAAGAGGTAAAGATGAGAGTCTGGCTCGTCTGCTCCGTAAATTGCTCGAAACGAAACGTCGCGACCTTTCGGATTCAGCTGATGCACATCAAATGGGCAAACTGCAAAATGGCGCATCGTTAGTGGCACCACTGCGCGAGTACTGTCGTTGCTGCGCTGTCTTAGGTCGAAGCAGCAAAGGCGACTGTTTTTTTCCTTTAGTGGACGAGGAGACAGCTATATCTGTCGCAATGCAACGAATGCAGTGGCCTCACGCCAGATTGGCGAATGAGTGCGGAATCACTCCCAAGACCACTGAACACATGCACTGTATCCTTGTCATATTACCCCTGCGACAGATCAGAGCACTCTAGTTTGTATTCAGCTTGAAATTGGTACTGTCGTACTGGTGGCTGGTGGGCATTCGCAGTTCTGACAGCAAAAGGCCAGCCGTTTGTATCAGAGGCAGCGAACGCAGTGAGAAAAGGTCGATTGATCGAGGACCCTGGACTTTCGTTTCGGTAGCAAAACCAACAGCGACACCATCCTTCGTGAATTAGAAAGATCGACGACTGAATGGATCCTTTGTCCGCCCACGTGGCGATTAACGCTCGATGCCGTCAGGATGGGGCGAGTCTGGCTTGGAAAGAGGGTTTTACAACAAGATCCCCGAAGCATGGGATTCGTGCGCCACCATCAATGCTCTACTGTTGGTGAGAAAGAGGGAAGTTGAATGCTTCGAGCGAGATTGAACGAGTGCCCAATCCGATCCGCTCTGAACGCATTCTGCTGCGTTACGTTGGTTTCTATCATTCAACTGACACATCCGAAGCTCGCACCTGTGTCGTGCATCGTTTCACAGGCTCACTGCTTCCCTCACCCGACTAACTTCGTTCGATGCTTCAGTCGTGTGCTATCGCCTTCAACAACAGGCGATCCCACGTTATCTTTACTCCTACCATCATATCTCGCTGCTAGTAGTGCTGGTGTGAGAGCAGGTCTGTCTCAAGAGGACACATGATTTTGGTGTTCATAGTATCAGAAATTATGAGTCCAATTTTCCGACTATTGGCCAATCAGAGCAAATATTAGAGGTGTATTTTACAAATATAGACCAATAAGAACAAAAACTAGACATGTAGTTTACAAAAACCAGCCAATAGAACTAGGTATCAGGCAACCTGGGCCTGTAGTTTACACTGAAAGGGCTCAAGTCGTTGCGCGGCTGTTGAAGGAGCGACGGGGCGAAAGATCGGGTTGCTGTGCTTATTTGCCTGTGTGAGCTCTTCAGCAGTGTGATCAAGCGGCCACTTGATGGACGCTCGCGGCGAGCAAGCGCCGCCCGATCTACAAGCCAGCAGCAGCAGCAACAACAACAAGCGCGATATTGCATCTGTGTGTTTGTGGACTGCTCGAGTGGGCACAGCACAAGCAAGCAAGCAAGTCGAATAAGCAAGCAGCCACGCAAGCACAAGGCAGCTGAACAAGTCGCGCGAAAGAGCAGCGACAGCCAATTGAAGTTCGTCCACGCAGACGTTTGGTGTCGCCACAGATCGAGCGCCACGTGAACACGAAACAACAGCCAGCAAGTGCAGACACGCAGACGTGTTTGCTTTGTTGGTGGTACACACTACTCACTTGCTCGGCTTGTTTGTGCTACCACGCATCTAGCAAGGAAGCAAACAAGCGCGAGTCATGATCAGCGCGTCACAGGCAGAAGTGCGACCGGCGACAACCACACATGCCCCGCCACCGTACAATAACAATGCAAACAACAGCCACAACGCCTTACCCGGCAAGTTTGCAACTAATTCAGCAACGACGCACGACAACCATTCAATTGCGGATCCAACAAGCACCGTCAGCGATGATCTTCTCGAAAACAAGACAAGAGACGGCGACATGGCCCTCGTGACGCCACTCACAGCGGCGGCGAATGCAATGGAACTGTCGTCACCAGAAATGACGGATCTCGCGAGCAATGCGCACTTGGTATCGATGGGTGTCGCGTGGCAGGCAATGTACCAGCAACAACAACAGCAACATCAGCTATCAACATTCAAGATCCGCCCGTTCCCAGTACCACCGAGCATCACGATCCCGCCTCCGCATCCATCACAGACGCTGTTTGCGGACATGGACGTGAGCATGACGCCTCATGAACTTGGAAAGCTGTCGCCAGTCTTCAGCTCAAACGGCTTTCCTGACGGTGGACTATTCGCGTTGTCACCTCAACATTGTCAGCAGCTTGCTTCTGGCTCGGGAAGCATAGATGGAGCTTCTCAAGTGTCGTCGCCAGTAAAAGTGAATGCCGTGCTGCGGCCCAAGCCAGTGGCTACAAGTGCGGATGGCGCTCTGCCAGGGAGTGATGCAAGTCCTGGCTTGCCGACGGTGGGCAAGGATCTGCAGTTTAATACCAGGTATCTGTCTGAGTCGTGGGCGTTTGACGCGTCACCCGCGAACGTCTATGCGATGCTGCTGCACCAGCCACAGCCGCTCGATCTGAGCTACCAGCAGCAGATGACAGCGGCGATGCTGACTCCACAACAGCAGCAGCAGCACATCAATCCACAGATCCAGCTCCAGCTCGAGTCCCAGATGCAGCACTCAAGCTTGGGCATCCAGACAACATCGCCGCTGAACGCCCGGATGCACCAGGTGTACCCTCAAATGAGCCCAACAATGGCGATCAGTCCGCACCAAATGCAGCTCACGATGCCTTCGCAGCATACCACAGGAGGCGCCTTCTCACCGACGGTGAACCTCTCGATGATCAATTTCTCCGAGCTCATGATTCTCGCTGGCAGCGGTGGCGGAGGCGGCGGCAGTGGAGAGAATCCGGGGCTCTTTAGTCCGACGAGCAACATCCTCAAGCACATGCTGCCGCCTGTGGCCCCACATCACGGGGGCGTGCACGTGAAGGATATCACGCTGAATGAGCTCCGACCGCACTTCAACAAGCCCATGGCTGTGGTCGCCAAGGAGCTCGGCGTGTGCATCACGCTCATGAAGAAGATCTGCCGGCGCAACGGCCTCGTGCGCTGGCCGCACCGGCGCATCCGCAGCCTCGTGAACCGCATCACGTCGCTCCAGGTGATTGCGGCCGCCACGACCGACGCCGAGAAGAAGCGGTTCGAATCCCAGATCGCCGTGCTGCGCGAAGAGCTCTCGGCCGTGATTCAGAACCCGAACGAGAAGAGTCGCAAAGCCCAGGCTGACGCGAAGGCGCGCAGCCCGTCGTCGTCATCGCTGATGGCAGTCAAGGACGAGGATTTAGATGATGGTGATGATGATGGTGGGGATTGCGAAGAGTCCGAGCAGCGAGTCCATCAAGACAGCGCTGATACCTTCATCAGTGTCACAAGCAGCGGCGGTTGCGAACAAGAACCGCCCACCACGTCCGTTGGCTCTGATGCGGTCAAGGCAACTCCGAGCACATTCGAGTCCTTAGTCCATCGGAAGATGAAGGAGAGCAAGTGCGCAGATGTCGATATGCAAGCCCAGAAAGCGAGCGACACGATCCGAGAGCCCCGAGTTGTTGCTGCTGCAGCCGCTGGTGATTCGAAGAAGCGAAAAGGCGCACTGCTCCAACAGTTTGGCGGTGCTGGTGGGGCTCCACTGTATCCGCCGCCGCCCATCAAGATCCCGTGCTACCGCGACGTGCGCATGCGGCGCAACAGCGCCCCCGAGCAGCAGCACCTGCGCGCGCTGGGGCGAGACGCGTCGGACGCCGACCTGGAGCGGCCGTCGAGCACGATGAGCAACAAACGCGGCTCCATCTCGTCCATCCTGTGCGACTCCGCCGAGTGAGTGACTTTGTGTGGAGTACGAAGTGGAGTGATAGCGGTGGGTGGACGTCAGAGATTGGGGCCAAAGTTCGAGGAGGACTGAGTCTGACTTGTTGGGGGGAAGACGTATTCGAGAGTGAGGATAAAATTACGTGGATAATGTAAATTGTATTTGAACGAACGATTGCAGTTGAAGAGTCTCGAGGGCCAGCAATACACAACAGACATCGAAGCGGACTTGTTTGTTGTTATTGCTGTTTGATGAACAGGGACAACTTGATGGTGGCGGTGCTGCTGGGAAGTCTGATTTTCAAATTCACGAGACGCCTGTTTGAGCACCTTCGCAACAACAACAGCTCACTACAAAGCGACCTTCAGAGGAGCTCTTGAACTGGTGACGCTGGTGTACTTCTGAACTGGTGACGTCTGAATCACTGCTGTCTGTGACTGCAAACCACGTCATGGGTGAAAGTGTACCCAGCGTCCAAGTGGCCACGAAAAATGTACCCAGTGGCCAGCTCAAATAATGTGAAGAAAGCATACGATTATGGAGGTCTGTTGACAAGCATAACAAAATCAAATTTGAGATTGTACTACATACTACGAGTTATATGAGTGCAAACTAGGTAAAAAGAAGACACAAATACATAGAAAATATATATATATAGGAACATTGAAGTCACGCAACCTACTCAGAAATGAGAAACAAAGGATTTCCAGCTCACAGCTGGCTTCGATTGCAATCCCTTGTCGGTGATACCCTGCAATCACCTGACTGCCCATTCCGAACCCATTGACCCTGTCAGCTTCTCTGCCTTCTCCATTCCAGCCCACAGCTCGCTCACTCGCTCTCATTATCGATATTCCGCACCGTCAAGCGCAGGACCTCATCGCAAGAAGCTCCAGCTGAGCGATGCGCGTCCCGTCGACACTCGCCGCGGTCGTCGCGGTCGCCGTGACTGCGGCATTTGTGTCCGTCGAAGCGCGTGAAGTGAGCGTGTGTCGTGATGCGACGTACGATATCGCCGGAGCTCTCTGCTCTGGCGCGGGTGCGAAGCCCGCAGGCATGGCGTGTCCGAAAAAAGGTGACGTCTCCACCAAGGACTGCCACAGCCACCTGCCGTCGT